>JAANDG010000326.1:0-164464 GCA_036852015.1 Pelodera strongyloides | reverse complement strand
GTGGTTGCTAACCCCGGTAGCTGCTCCTTGGAGCAGTACAATTTCAATACGGGTCAGTTCCTTTCTTTACACAACTCTTTATTGCTTCAAAGAATGGTATGCCTCGAGTCAAGGGATGCACGAAACTTTTTTGCAAACCGAATGACATTTGAAGTTTTTTCAATTCTAAACACCCCGTACTTTATTTGTGTATATTGTTCACCCCATATAAATCACACTCAGTACACAATGTTTCCAAATCAGGTGTCCCAGTGTTTGTAGTTTATTAGTATTAGCATTGGATAGGCCTGATCGGAAGCTCCGTTCTCTTCGACTGCTGGTATACTGTGACAGCTAAATAGCACTTTTCTGTGCTGGTAGTCATATTTGTTGGAATATAAATTACAACGAAAGTCGGCAAAATAGAAGATAGTCCAAATTCACTGCAGGAGGAAAGTTAACTTTTAAGTGTTTTTGAAATTCTTCTCGGAAGGTTAATCGAAAAAGGAGACGATTTGGAGAAATTGCTTCTAGTGGAAAAAGTAAGGCCGGATGTGTCGCCAAATATAGGCAATAAAGGCAGAAAAAAAATACAATGTGATGTTGGCTTATGTTACCGTTATTATTATGGACCACCCACAACAGTTAAGTTTCTGTAACTCCACTGGTTGCAAAAGTGTCGGTATCCTAACCGGCTGCGGATTGCGACGTTTATGGTTTTATATAATTCGAAAAAAAAACATGTCCATTAGTATTGTAGTTATTGATTGTCTTTTTTCAGCAAGGAGTGCAATCATAAAGGCTGGACCGAAGACTGGTGAACCGTTATACGTCTCTGCAAATGAGGGCAATTGTGGCGCCAACTGGAAACTCCAGAAGAACGGTAGCAACATCACATTGCAGTTCTCTCTGGATTTCGGGAGCGCAGCTACGCGCGGGTTTGCGTTACTGCGGTGACTAACTGCGTGGGTCTGACAAGAATTGCGCAAATAAAACTAGTTGGCTCATTTGTCGTGTGCGCAGGTTGAAAGACTACGACAGGGACATAGTACAGTCGACGCAACGTGTTGCGGCGCCCTGCGGTCTGCTGTAAACCAAAACAAGCTACAATACCGATTTAACTATGAACTTTGTATCTACCCTTGTACACGGTTAACTGTGCGCTTTGAATATTAGTACGCGCGCGGCGCATTCACTAAAGCGCGACTAGCCACGCGAGCACTCCAATTTGCTCGGGTGGCAACGCAGGCGTATATGTGCCCGAGAATAGTAAGCGACTTATTCAGAGTTCAGGCAACTGTTTCTTCTGAGTTTTTTGCAAGTGACAACAAACGTAAGTGAATGACAAAAGATAAACTTTTTTTAGGAACCAGCTATACAAGCGGAGAAACTGTGCTCCCCGGATATGTTGATTTGGGGATGTGGGTATGGGACGAAAAGTTCTGTCAGTAACTGTATTGGAACGATTTGGAGCGATACAATATTTCAAGATTGTAAATCATGCATCTAGCATTGTGCTTGTTAATAAAAAATATTCTCATCAATATACTGTAAATGACGAGAAAACGATTCGATACTCGCGTGATAGAAATGCGTGATGCCCCGCTGAAATTATGCCTTTTTTAATACTAAAGGTATAACATTTTATTGAAACAACCACAAGGAAAACATATATATTATTAGAGGTGTTGGGGTTGCCTACGGCCGAAAATGAACTACAATTCAAAGCATATTTTATTACGCACCACACCATACAATAAAGCCTTCCACGACGTCAACTGTTTCTCCAGTCGATCCATCGTCAACAAGGAGTACTTGCATGCCTTCGGGAGTACATTCTATGCCATTTCCATAATATTGTGTCCCATCGGGGGCACTCACCCAGATGTCGTTCGCAAGTTTACAACTGAAAGAGGAATCCTTCCACAATATTCTAACTTTTTTTCTGCATCCAGCTGTCCGCAGTTTCCAATTATTTATATGGTCTACTTTGTTTTCACCCTTCTCTCTCTATCCCTCTCTCCCTTTTCTCGGACATGCCTCCCCATATTAAATAGCATGTCTATAAAACAAACGCGACAAATGTTTATAAAACAAACGCACTTTCAATAGAATTTCATGGAACCTATTATTCCTGCGCTAAACAACCAAGCTCAAGTACAAGTATAGTGCACAAGCTTTGGTATGATATGCATAAAACAAACGCGACAGCTCCACAGCCCTTTGGTCCCGGAATGTGAAAGATTTCGTCTTCTGTGGCTGGTATGCATTCGGTATAATAATCAGGACAGAGATCTGGAATTCCTGGAACCAATGCCGGGCAACCCATGCTGCAGTCTGCTGAAAAATCTAAGCGAGTTAGCATCTAATACAGAAATGAACCCTCAAACAAAAAAAATCATAGAAAGTTTAACCACCTATATGCTGGTGGTGACAGCTTCATAGTTTTAAAGATCGCATTGTGAGACAGTTTAAATCGCCTTCTACACAGTGCTAATTGTAAATGTTGCAAATCAAAGTATGGATTTAAAATTTAGACCGTCTACATTCTAATGAAGGTAGTACTTACTAGTAGTCGTAGTGGTAGTAGTGGTAGTACTTGTCGTTGTCGTTGTTGTCGATGTCGTCGTGGTGGTAGTCGATGTCGTGCTGGTGCTCACCGTTGTCGTCGCTGCCGATGTCGAAGTTGTTTGCGTCGTTGTCGTAAGCAAGTCAGTCGTAGTGGGCAGTTGCGTCGCTGTACATGAACATTATGTAACGGGAAACGTTTGACTGGTTTGACCATGCTCGCACAAAAGCTCACTTTACATTGTAAGAGCATCTAACAAAACCTATTGAGGTATTGTTTAGTTCTACCCTAGCAATAGTGTTTTTTCGCGCTTTGCAATGTGAACTATGAAGTTATAATAATTTGTATTATATCCACCTAAGGTAGTTCGGTACAAATTAGCATTATTTTGTTTTCAGCTTTGTTTAAAACTAACTAGTAGTCGGTTCTTCAGGCGGTTGTGTTCTAATGCACGCATCTACTCTTGTCGCAATGAATACAAGTATGAATACTTTTGACGCAATATACATAGTTAATATTTAGTAGTTTAGTTCAGACGTACCACAATATTTTTAGTGATGTGGTGCATCCCCAGTTGAAGCCGCCAAACCATCGCCATGTAGTAAAAAACGGCGCCTGATAGCAGAAACTTGAGCCGAGTCCAGAACTAGAGGTAAAATTTCGCTGATTCCGTGACACATAAAAAGATTCTTATTGTACTGCGACTAATGTGATAACCTATACAAAAACACTATCCGCCAATTATAGCAATTTATCACTGATACTGTGGAACAGACTTTTCGTTAGCATGGAATTTGGGCTAGCCGGGATAGAAAACAACCTGATTTGAGTCTGTGCTTTGGAACTAAAATTTCGTAACAACTTCTTGCGCAATGTTGACCGACACAGCTAGTGCTCCCGGCCATAATGCGCGCTGCGCGCTCTATAGAAGTCGGACAACTGTGATAGAGTATTTATGTTACACTTTCGCGCGAATTCGCCGCGAATGTACCATCCAAGTTGACTTTTCCATTTTCGCGCAGTTTTACATTAGGTGTATGCAAAACACGCCGCAGGTGTATGTAAATTTCTTACTGTATGTAAAATTCGAGTAGTTTCCCACTATAGAAACTGCAATAACATGGATGATAGAGTATTTATGTTAAATTTTCGCGCACTTTCGCATGCGAAAGTATCGAAAAACAGCGCGAAGATTGTGAACGTATCATTAAAATGGTATAACGGGTTGTTTTGGAAACGTATGTTGGACTCTGCATCTCGTCCAGAATCGCGTTTTTGTTATATTTATTTATTAGATGCCACAAAAACTTCTGTGCATTTTCTTTTACCCAGTCTCTCCTTTTGATCATTGCTCAAAGTTCAACCTAGACTCACACAGATCGCTATCATGTTGGCATTTCTTATCACAGTGACATTTCTTACTGTCTCAGTCACAATTTTTCAGCACCTAGACTTTCTCTTGCACTTTGTCTCCCTCTCCCCTAACTCTCTATCTCTCTCTCTTTCTATGGTTCGAAAGGTTTCGAAAAACGGCGTTGCCCGGGAACCCAAACAGAACCCTTTTCAAAATCATTTCACAATTCAGACGTTTTATGACATTCATCTACCGTTTTAATGATGTTTTTGCCCTGGATACTCTCTGGAATAAAAAAAGCCCCGTGGTTACATCCACGTTGGATAGAGCAGATGTTCAACAAACAGAAACATCGTGAATCGGGCATACATTGGGGGGCAATTGCTACAATGATTACTATGTGGTGTTGGTACAAGATAATTACAAGGTGAAGTAAACATCTAATGGTCACTGTCAGCAGTGGACCAACTTGTAAAGTATGCTGGGACTAACTACTAAGTGGACCACTATAAGGTGGTGCACGATTGACAAACCATGAGAAGAAAGCAACGTGGGATTTGTATTGTCAAGCCCAAGTAAACTCGCACCATCAATAAAAAACGATCGCTAGAGGATGGAACTAGTAATCAGCTTACGTCTCCCTCTCTCTCCCTCTCTCTCCCTCTCTCTCTACTGCGTCTGATATTATAGTTCAGCCATTTGATGGTTATTCTACAGTACCCCAACGCACAACCCCTGACCGTAAGATAAAGGTTAGCTCTTCACAGATCGCCTTGATAAGATAAGCTCCGCCCTTCAACGAATCACAGAGTGGCATACGATATAAAGCATAATGAAATATCTCAATAGCTTGTTCATGTTCATGTAGAAAGCATCCAACTCAAGCTTCCATATAAAGCAAAAAACCCTCCTGTGGAATGTACTTTGAAGGACTTACAAGCATTATATCCATCTGGGTCACGGTCGGCAGTCAGGCCCATTCGGTTTTTTTGTACTGCTAACCGTTTACAACAAAACATTTGCATATACGGTCGGTATGAACCGAAATACTATAAGTATGCTCGGCGTCCAATATAAAATAGTATAGTAAGGATAGTAGAAATTAGAAATACCAAATTGTGCAAATGATAATGAATCATTTTTTGAGCAAAAAAACGGCAAAGACGTTCAAATATGGTGATAATACGGTGTTTAGTCGAGTTTTTGTGGATAATGTTTATTGAAAGTGGAGTCAAAGGTGGTTTCATCAGAAAAGAAAAAGTGATATGGCATTTGGTTTTAGCATATGAACATATTCTATTCTCCCAGTTAATGCCTGCAAATCTTTTTCACATTGAGGGGTCTGTCCAGGACACTACGTCAGTACATTGCGTCAAATACATGGGTACATAGTTGATCAGAACACTTTTCACAATCACCACACAGTACAAAAGTTTACGTCAAGCGAAAAGTTTGAACTTTGTAAACTTCCTTCTAGGATACGGAATCGATATTCTACTTTTCTAAATCTGTCTATGGAAGAAATATGTTTATGACTAAATACTTCACATGTACCTTATGTCCCTTATTACCGTTTTTCTGTCTTAACTGTATTTATTGTCTTAATTATGTATGTTTGTGCGCACCTTATTAGTGGTGTAATAAATTATTATAATACAGAAAATATCAAGTCTAGGATGGAATCGATATTCTACCTTTCTAAATCTGTCTTTAGAAAGAAATGTGTTTATGATTAAATACAGAAAATCTCATGTCTAGGATAGGGAATCGATATTCTATCTCACTACAGCGATTCAAAACGGTTAGCAGCTACAGTATGTCTACTCAAGGCTAATAAATAAAATGGACATGTGCGCCGCTCTTAAATGTGTTGCAAACATGAAGAAAACGACAGGACAATCAGTCAATCGAGCAGAGCAACAGTACGGGTGGTCCTGTCCTGGCCGGGTGGTCTTGGGTGACCTTGGATTTTCGCGGTAGACAGCGCGCTGACAAGTGAAAAGGTCAAGTCGGCAGTGAAGTCAGAACATGCAGTCTAATTGTGAGTCGTTTTTTTTTGCTGATGAAACAGTTCGGTAGCAAAGAGATGCCCGACCACCTAGAAATTTGACCAGATAGTTTTTTTATGGTTTTTTATGTGTGTTTGATAGGTGTCATGAAGGAATTACAAGATTTCTTGTGAAACGCCACATGCATGGACCCGAAAGCGCTCCAGGATAAAATCTAATGGCTTCCCAGTTTTCCTTAGCCATGTTTCCCATCCATTCTCCCAGTGAAGGTTTCCTTTGAGGGCATTTTCGGAGACTCGACGAATTGTACACAATTCCAGTCGGCGCACGGATCGCGCACAAGAGGCGCGGCCTTTTCCTCTGACTCGCCTTCTTTCAACTTATACCTGTAGTCGCATGGAGTGTGCCATGTTATCGCCGAACACTAATTTTTCGTACATGGCGCAATAGCAAATGTGTAATCCAGATAAAATCAGATATATAAAAAGTCGCGTTTAGGGAACTACTACAATAGGATTCGTACATTTATTTCTTGCTGTTATGCTATGCCACACCAGGAAATATAATCATCAACTTCGAGGATCAATCCACTAGTTCCATCTCCTTCTACCATTATTTGTTTTCCTTCGGGCGTGCATTCGATGGCGACTCCGTTATAATGTGATCCATTGGGCGCAGTTACCCAAATATCTAGAGTAGCCAGACACCTGAAAACGGTCGTAATAAGTTAGAGGGCAAAAGATCTTTCTACTGTCATGTAATAATTCTGAGCACAGCGTGACAGTAAAATAGTTTGGCAAAATTTCGATAAATAGTCCACTACAACACCAGACATACATATGAAAGGCGCAAAAGTTATTTATCTCTATGCCTCTATGGCGCATTTCCTCTATAGGGAAACTACTTCAACGCATCGATTTTTTTAAAGTATGTTAATCATTTCAAGGAAGTTGGTGCGTCGTGCAACTAGAGTGCAAGTTTTAAAGTTGGTCGCCTTTCCTAAACTTCTATACCACGGGCAGAAGATCCTACTCATATTGATCTCACTTCTTTGCAGTTGCCAAGGCGAAATACCGACCGGTTTTTTAAACGAATCGTGGACATCTTCCTTTTTGTAGTTGTCAACGACACATGTCAAAAACAGGCCGGTATTTCGCTGTAAGTCACAAATGTAATAATTTGCAATTTAAAACAAACCCGTATCCTCCACAGCCTCTTGGACCAGGGCCTCGGAACAGTAGGTCCTCAGTTGCCGGCACACATGTGTACAAATCGGGACACTCGTCTGGAACTGCTGTAGTCACTGGCTTGCATCCCATGCTGCAGTCTAAACTAATTGTAAACATGTATTTTTATAGGACTGCTTGGTACGAATTGTTCAAAACGGCAGTTTTTCTTTCTCTCTTTCTGAAGCAAAAATCGGTAGAGTGGCAGGGACGCTACAAATAATACATTAATATTGTGCTTGCTGTAGTCTATTATGACACAGTATGCTATAACATGAAGAAACGAAGAGCCAAGGGACCAGCCCATCAAAGTAAACCTATATTTACGACCTCTCCTTAATTTCTATTAAGAGTGTTGATTACAATAGCTAAATTTTGACCACATTCAACCCGGCGAAGAATTTTCGACGAGCTCATCGGATACGTATACCGTACGGAAGAAGTAAACTGCAGTTTTCAAAGGCGCATATGCAAATTTAGATTCATGGCAGTTCGCCTATATGCTTACCGTAGGAAGAATGAAACTGGAGTATTATTCGCATATACAAATTTAGATTTATGGCAGTTTGTCTTTATGCTTACCATAGGAAGAATAAAACTGGAGTATTCAAAGGCGCATATGCAAAATTTCATGACAAATTTGCATATGCACCTTTGAAATCTGCAATTTTATTCGTCCGTAGTGTAGACCTTTCCGAAAGGCTCACCGGAAAAATTCCCCAAGGTTAAAGGATCGCAGTCACTACAAACTCGTATTTTTTATTCGCTTTTCTTTAAATATTCAAAAATGTGAAGAAAACTACGATTCCATCACTAAATTACGGCAAAACGAACTCAGGGAGAGAAATCCCTGTGTATGAGTTTTACTAGTATACCGTAGTTTACAAATGCCCGTATAGAGTTTCATAATAAATACCCTGCAGTGATAAACCACGCGCCAGGTGTAACACTGCAGGCTGTTCACTCTCCAAGTACCCCTGGCAATTGCATATATGCACCGGCGACGGTCATTTACCAAAACCCATTTTCATTTATTTCTCTCCCTGAGTACGCTTTTATGTGGCTTTTTACCGGCTGCATATTGTTTTATAAAACTTCTTGCATCTAATAAAAATCGACTTCCTTTAAGTAGATGGAATTTGGTTTGTATATATTGTAATAAAAATACTGTATATTAATTATGAACCTGTCGTAAAAATAGGTCCACTTCCATGGGCCGAGAAAGACCAATTATGTGAGCTACCATATTCCTAGAAACAAAATTTATTCCACACCTAACGCTAGCACCTAAATGTGAACCATCGCAAATATAAATTCAAAAATAGTACCTGTAACTGTGGCCTCCGCTGCCAGAGGTGTTGTTTCTGAAACGAGACGCACGTTACAAAACGGTAGCTTTAGAGCAACTGCCTATCAATCTATCATTAGATATATAATAAAAGTCTGCGATAAGTATTCACAACTTTCCTTTGCCTAAGTACATTTCATTTCACAATATCAATAAAGTCTAAATACTTACACATCATCAACACAGCTCACTTAAAGGGACAGGCCCATCAAAATAAACCTATATTTACGATACGTTCATAATGACTATCAAGCATTTTTATTACAATATATACAAACTAAATTTCACCATTATTCGCCCTGGAAAACTTTTTTCCAAAGCGCTCAACGCATATGTGTACCATAAAACTGCAGATTTGAAAGCTATATATGCAAATTTTAATCGCATTATGATTTCACGATAAATTTGCATTGACGACAAGGATATTTGCGTCTTTACGGTATACATTTAAGCTGAGCGCATTGGAAAAAAGTTTTACAGGGCGAATAATGGTGAAATTTAGTTTGTATATATTGTAATAAAAATGCTTGATAGTCACTATGAACGTATCGCAAATATAGGTTTACTTTGATGGGCCTGTCCCTTTAAAGCGAAATACGGGCCGGTTTTTGAAACGCATCGTGGGCAACTGAATTCTTACGCACTTATGCTAATTTACTCGATTTTTGCTCGATTTTTTATTCTAATTTATGTTCATTTGCATAAGCTGCATAAGAATGCTGGTGTACTCGATACGTTTCAAAAACCAAAGGACGGATCTACTTCCGAAATACACATTCACGTTCCCGGGTTTTTTTGCCGGTATTTCCGGTATTTCGCTTTAATACTCATTGAAACCAACCATTAGGCACTTCTTCATCATCCTTGCAGGAATTTGCTACCACTGCCAACAAGACGAGCAGAATTAAAACAGATTTTGGGGCGAGCATAGTTCAGCCAAGTGCTAAATTACGAAATAATATACAACATTTATTACTGTACAAGAGAACATCAACTGTGTAGGCGCTGTGGTCAAACAGTCCAGAATAGTGGCAGTTATCAAAACGCACTCATATCGCGATTTCCCATAAAAGCCTAAAAATAAGCCAATTGTAAGCTTCCAGGTGTCAGCTTCATCTTACATAAATATACCGACAGAAGGTTATGCATATGAGATGCTTTATTTAGATGTTGAACGACACGTGGCTATTGCATAGATAGAGTACACATGGCTGTTGCAAATTCCTAGAAATATTACTCCCACGTTTCCATCTGTACGTTACTACGTTTGCCTTTGTTAGCTATTTGACTTTCTTTTGTATCATATAGTACATAAAGTCGGTAATGTAAAAAATGCCACGTCTTATTGTTTATTGTTAGGTGAGCCACGGGACAATAAGCAGCCTATACTATACAGTGTGAGACAATTTATTCACGATGTCGAGTAGCCAATAAATACTGCACTGTTATACAATTTCCAGTTTACTCTCACAGAATTCATTCATTTGTAAAAAAAATCCTCGCTAAATCACAACACAACCGTCAACAAAAGCAATTGTTATGAAGGCACAACTTTTCGTAGATTAAAACTTATCTGCAAATATATTTTTACGAAATGCCTGCATTTCACAACAGAAAGAAAAGAATTCTCATGTGAGCACAAAATTCCTAGACTACACAACCAAAGTCAATATTCTAAGGATTAGCATTTGCGCAACTTCAATCAGAACCCGGGAACGTGAATGTGTATTTCGGAAGTAGATCCGTCCTTTGGTCCTTGAGTGCCTTTTGTACTGTATTCAAATTATGACATCCATATCGTGTCAATGCTAGGCAGGACACGAAACCGGAGGCGTTGGCAAACTTCACGTCGGTGTCGAGCCTGAAAAGGTACACTATTTTTAGATCTAGACGCCGAGAAACTTTTATGGTGAAGCGAAAAAACCAGGTGCGCCCGCCTCTCGCAGGGCGCCACACCATCACCACATTTTGATCACGTTATGTCCACAACATTCAATATACTTTCGCGAAAACCTGGCGAAGGTAGGACGTAGTCGCCAAGTGTATTTTTATCTAATTCGGCTTTTCGTCGTCCTGACATCGCGTCAAAATCTCGCCGTGCGAAATTTTCGCGTCAGGCCTGCTCCAGCCCGATACACCTGCGCTTCGTAAGCGGGGTATTTTTTAATGGAATGTTAAAACCTGTAACAAACCTGTCTCCGAACATGATAGTTTTTGCTGGCTCGACATTAAAGTGGTGCTTGATATAGTCCCCCATCAGAGTATTCGGCTTGCCAAACACCTTTGCTTCTTTCTCTGTGGCACATTTGATCATGGCGGAGACGACGCCTTCACCTGAATTACTGACAGTTGGAAATATCATAATTTAGCAGAGAAACTTGGATTCGAGATGAAAGAAAATAAACTCGAGAGAGTCAGAGAGAAAGAGAGTCAGAGAGGGAAGATAGAGAGAGAGGGAAGAGACCGAGAGAAAGAGAGAGAGAGAGAGATGAGAGAGAGAGAGTTGAGAGATATCAGAGGCTCTAGATGAGAGAACGGGAGTGATGGGAAGAAATACCGGAGAAATGAAGCACAGCTTACCTGGGACTACAACTCCTTTAACTGGTCCTGGCAACGTGGAGTCTTCGTTAGTGACCAGGAACTCCGTATCACTTTTCTTCAAAAAGTTCACCGCCTTCATCACCTTCGGATAACTGGAAATGAAAGTAAATCACGCGCTCTTTCATGGACTAACTTCTTGGCTACCTCACTCCATCTCTTTCTCTTTCTTTCACTCTCTCTCTCCGCTTCTCTATCTCTACTCTTCTTCTCTCTCTCCTCTCTCTCTCTCCTCTCTCTCTGTTTATCACAATAATTTTAAGTATATTAGATACAAACAAAAGGACCACTTCATGAATACGAACCTTATATGTGGGTCGAAACCAGCGACAACCGCAGAAACACCCTCCTCTATGTCAATCACGGGAAGGTGTTCACCCTTTGTGTACGAGTCGAAATGATCGGGCTGCAAACAAACATAAGTTGAACGGGACTCATCTGATATGTTTGGTGGGCAGCGTATTCTGAACTTGGTGCATGATTGGTCAATTGAGTTTCAGTTACCTTTGGCTCCTCATAAGTGCCAAGCACTGTACATTGGCCCAAACAATCCAAAAGTGGACTACATTTGTAATTCGGTTGTGATTGAAAAGGTAACTCAGCTCAAAGACCTAGGATTTATTATGACAGATGATTTATCCTTCTCTAAACATATTTCCTTTGTTTGTGCCCAAGCAAGAAAAAGAATGTTTGCTCTCTTTCGCACTCTGAAAACGCGGAAGGCAAACCTTTTGGTTCTTGCATATTCTCTTTATGTACGTTCAATTCTAGAGTCAGGCTCGGTTGTCTTTAGTCCATATAAGAAAAAGGATAAGGTGGCCCTAGATCGGATCCAACGTACATTTACAAAGCGAATTTTTATGCGTTCCCAATTGCTTGATTACAATAGCCCGTATTCTCGGGTCGACGGAAACGTTCCGTTTGGGAAATCCTTTGTATGCAAATTTCTCGACTATTCTAGACTAGCTGGAGGAAAAATTTGCATACGAATGAGCTCCCAAACGGAACATTCCCGTCGACCCGAGAATACGGGCTAATGATACACCCTCTAGTTTAGATAGAGATACATTATTGAAGCTTGATACACTTGACAATCGACGTAGGAAGGCAGATGCTAGAATGCTCAGAAAAATATTGGCCGGCAAATGCGGCCATAATCTACGTTCAATGTACAAATTCAGGAATTCTAATCTGTCCTCTCGACGTGGTCGTATCAAAATCATAATCCCTCGGGTGACTAGGAATGTTCGCAGACACTGTTTTGTCCATAGCTTCACTTATGATTGAGAGTAACCCTCGCCTATTCCTGTAAACATAATGTTTTTATTTGATGCTTTTATTTTGATCAGATTTACATTTTCACGTTTCATAGTTATTCATTGTGGTATTGCCTCGACAAAACTTGTGCGACATTTTATGTTCGTAATAAATGTTATGTTATGTTATGTTAGTTCGGTGTATCCGGTGATGGAAAGTGATGAGATCGAGGTATAATTTTCGAGGTATAGGTATAATAGTTTGATTGCATGAACGAAAAATTGGGGTATTGGACGAGTGGGGGTCGAACCCACGACCTCTGGATTACCGGTCCAGTATGCTAACCACTACACTACCGCCACCCACACCCAAATTTCGTTCTTGCTAGCGACTTATACGGCTCGCGTGCAACACACAGTGGGCGCATAGCACCACAACTGAGAGGTCTTGCCTTCATTTAATCAATTCTTTCCGGTTATGCACACCTAGCTGGTATTGTGGTTTATAACCCCCCAGGCAGTTGTGGTGCTATGGCCCACTGTGTGTTGCAGGCGAGCCGTATAAGTCGCTAGCAAGAACGATTTGGGTGTGGGTGGCGGTAGTGTAGTGGTTAGCATACTGGACCGGTAATCCAGAGGTCGTGGGTTCGACCCCCACTCGTCCAATACCCCAATTTTTCGTTCATGCAATCAAACTAAACTTTGGCCTGACCAGCCTTGAGAGGTCTTGCCTTCATTTAATCATTTATAGGTATAATGTCATGGAACCGGTAGAACATAGCCAAATTGTATAATCTTTCTACTTTTATAATTCCTTATATACTTATATTGATTAATCAAGATATACTTCAAACACTTCAACACTCTTGGAAAGGCCTTGTTGAAAAGAAAATCTGGAATTGAATCTGGAATCGAAAACCAAGCAAGGAATACGATGATTTGAGCGTCTGTATTGAAGGAAACTGTTGTGACTCCTATTATGCAGTAACTTACCCCGACTCCGATACATTTGACACCAGCGCCAGTTTCCAGTGTTTTCTGTAGCGCTGACACTCCTAGTACGTAGATCTTTTTGTTTTTGTACCCACGTTCCTTGAGGTAGTCGACGAGCACGACGGCTGGCGATATAATGTTATTCTAAAAAAATAAAAATAAACTGTTATCAAAAAATGGTGAAATAAAGATGTAAACCCCGCATAACAAGAAAAGACTATGCATTACATGGCTTATTTTACATTGCACATATCATAGGATATTAGATCTTACATGATATAATGAGTTGAAGCCGCAATAGCGCCAGAAGCGTGCGAAAGGTGCGCGAGAAATAAGAATACAAGGATCTTTCTCACCTGTGAAATCTCGGTGAATCCAAATTTCTTCACTTTTTCAGCGTATTCTTCAGATGTTTTGGTTGCGTTATTGGTGATAATGAACACTTGTTTACCCTAAAGCATTATTTATATCTTACAGAAAAAGATATCTTACCCATACGATATTCTTCACAAATTATTTTTCACATAAAACGACATTTATAATGAAGGCATAGAATGGAACATAACTCGCTGCGGCATATACCTCAAAACCATGTGATACCACTTTAAAAGCGCACCTTATTCAATAGCTCCGATACAAATTCGACTGCGCCAGGAATAGCTGTAGTTTCGGCCCATAGAACACCTAAAATAACAATATTATTAAAAAATAATGATGATTTAAAGGGATAGATTCACCTCAAATTGCATCTTTTTTATAATTTCTATCGATAGTGTATGACCTATGACGGTCAAAATGCGAAAATTGCAGTAAATTTCCTTTGCTCCTCGAGCCAGGAGCAATCTCGAAAGCTAAGCGACTTCGCTTTATAAAACAACCCTATCTCCGCACCTCTGCACCTGAACCTATCCCTTTAAATAATTAGTTAGCGTACTTCTTAGTTAATAAACAAGTATTATTATTTTACAAACAATACTTCATAAACCTAGACTTCATCTATTTATATGAATAATAAAAAATAACTACGGTAATTTACTATTTGCAAAATGAATGTAAAAAGTGTAAAAATTACTAATTTTTCTGAGGAAAAATTGTTCATAGAAATTGATTTTTACCATCGGCGTCGAAAAGATAAGTCTCAAATTTCTCCAATTCTTCTGTAGAAATTGGGCTCGGAATTCGCATTTTGTCGCTAACTTGAAAACTAGTCGAGAACAATTTAGCTGCGGAAAATTGAACGGGTTTCTTGGGCCTAAAGTTGCGACTAAAGTTTCAATCAATAAATTGCTAATGACAGGTTAGTGATAATTGGTGAAGAGCTTATAAATATGTTTGTAAACTTTATGATATTATCAGGATAGAGAATGCACAGAAAGAACACATTGCTTGAGTCATGTTAATTGGAGCATGTCCTAAATTAAATAAGTCTATTATCAAGCAAAAATGATATACTGAAAGTTAAAGAATGTAAAATAACGCACAATGAATGGATATAAGCTAGAAACTTGTTGCGGCCCCATTTAATTTAAAGTTTGTAGTTTGAGCCTAGGAAGGCTATAAAAGTAGCCGCAGACAAAGACTTATCGGAAGCGAGTAGAGAGCCTGGAAAGGCGAGAGGAGAATTCGAGTAAATAGGAGGAAATACTACTATCTTTGAGGAGAATGAAGACGAACAGACTTTTACTTTGAAATGCATTGTCTGCGGAGAGAGTGAGACAGCGAGGGAGATGTGGAGACGAAGAGAGAGAGAAAAGAGATAGAGATAGAGAGAGAGAGAGAGAGAGAGATAGAGAGAGAGGGGGAGGGAGAGAACAGAGAGAGAGGATGGAGAGAGAGAGTGACAGAGAGAGGGAATGGAGAGAGATAATTTAGTTTCCAAAATGTCGTGCAGGGTGCACATTAAAGCACTTCAATTCCACTCGTTATCAATTCTTTGGAGCAAATTCGCCGCGGCAATGCCTAATTTTACCTTGAACACAGAACTCGTCACGGAATAAAGAAACATCTAATGTACGTTTACCCACGCATTGAGTAGTGTTCAGTCCGATAATCCGCTGACGTATTAATTAACCCTCAATTTACCGAAATTACATTATTATGCACCCACATGATGTGCAATCTTACCGTCCATGACGAGGTACAGTATCTATTTCGATAAAAAAAGTATGCACGTAAACGCACCATTGATTGCCCCAAATAACAAATATTCTTGAAATTACTCTTCCTTGGAGTGTCATTGGCAGTTGGCAAGCGGAAGAAGCGAGAAACGTGAAAATGTAGACTACTACTTCTGTTGTGACGTCGTTTGCATATCAGAATTTTGAATGAGATAGGAGAGCTTATTACGGCTTATTAGCATGCAGCAGCCGAACTCAACTTTGCTCAACTCAAAAGTCCAACAAAACTCAAAGTTTAACACCGCCAAAAACGTCGCCTTCAGTGCGAACTAGGTGTATATTCCGCTAAAGCGACGTCAATGCCGAGCTAACGTCACAACGAATAAATAAATAAATAAATAATTTTCTTTTATGATTGTTTGTTCCGAATGCGAAATACACGGAAACAAGTAAAGCAAGGAAAATCTTTTATTATAGTCATTTCCAAAGTCCAAAGTGAAAGTGAAGTTAGGCAACTTTATGCCCGAGCTTCTTCAAAAAATGTTTGGCGATTTCCGCAGAAATCGGCACCACAATTGTATTGTTTCGTTGTGCCGACACGTGGGTCAACGTCTGGAAAATAAAGGCTTAAATTGGTATAACATCAGGTTTTTGATGCCTGTGTCGGAGCTGTATCCCTATGTAGTGTATGGAAATCACTGCGTTGTATTGCGCTTTTTTAATCCAATTACATTCATTTGCATACAAGTATGGTAATGGTAATCCAATTGCCCACGGTACGTTGCGAAAACCGGTCGTTATATCGCTTACAGCTTCGAAATGGCGTCATGCTGCCCCATGCAAAACAATATTCAAAACGCATGCAAATTTCCGAAAAAAATCAATGCGCTTTTTTAATAAATCGTTTATTTTGTTCAGCCTCCCTATGCCACTTTATGGCCCAATTTCTTCAAGTAGTGCTTGGCAACTTCTGACGGGATCGGCAACACAACAGTGTGATTTCGTTGTGATGCGATGCGCGTCAGTGTCTGGAAACGAGTGGCAACCATTACAGAGACGATGATAGCCAAGTGGTTAGGAGCCTAGTGTCACGCACAAGACCGAAGTTCAATTCCTGTCCGGTGTTATCAGTTCAAAACAAAGGAAAAGGTCTGACCTGTAGATATCGAAGTTGCATGGCAACTTTATTGCTGCAGATCACGTTAGCTGCTTCACGCAAGTTTCTGAAAGAAGACGGAAATATAGGAGACAAAGCATGTAAACTTGCGAAAATGGAAAAGTAACAAAACAATTTCGAGGACAAGCAATAACTTTGTATGGTTCTCTTTATATCGTTGGCCACTAACATAGAAAATGGCTCACCCGCTCGCGTTTCGCTCTCCATCCGCCGCAATGACTCTCGCGCGCGCATCTCGCGCAGCTTCGGCTTCTGCCGCCATACTCTTCATCAGCTGGTGTGGCAGCCGAATGTCCTTGATTTCGACCCGTTCTACCTAAAGATACGTTACATAGACAATTCAAACTCAGTTTATGATTTATTTGATTATCGGTCCGCTTTTAAAAGTGCTCAACAAAAACAAACTGAGCTAACCTTCACGCCCCAAGGATCCGTACCCTCGTCTAGAACTTTTTCTGTGATCTGAAAGAAAACTAGTTTTTGTTAATGATACCAAATTGAGGCAAGTTATAAATCCAACGACTGTAATGGTTCAAGTCAATGAGCCATAACATGATGCCACGTAAGTAAACGTGCGTCCAACTTTCAAAAAATCTACTTTTTTTGTTTATGAGAATCCAACGATAATGTCAATCAACTTCGGCAACATCATGCTTCTGCTAATGATGCGGCAATAAATGGGACAAATGGTAAAATCAGAATGGCAAAGTAAACATATAATACGTACCCCAGCAATACTGTCTCGCTCGGACAACATTTCTGATAAAGTTTTCGTTCCGAGCACATTTCGTAACGTTGTTTGTGCCAAGAGTTTCGTACTGAATTGAGCATCGTTGACATTTGTGACTGATATGACGGGATTCGACACCTAAATGCAATGATTATCATAATAATAATACACAGGAAAACGAAATAATCATTGACCCGTCACCAAATGGTCTTACTGGGAAAAAAACATCTGATGACTGGTTCGTTACCATTCGGTGACCAGCTGATGACGGCTTTCGATGCAACTTGGTCAGCAATTGGGCTGGCCCACGAAAAAAAGCCGGTTAACCGTCACCATTTTCTATGAAGGTAAATGTGAGTGAACACTAACTGGAAGGGTATATTTTACGCAAAGTAAACTCTGAAATTCACTGTGTTTCAAAGTGCTTTCAATAAGGTTGCAGCAAGGCAACATTGTTTGAACGCACATAAAAGAAAGATTGTTCATCATACAGAAACACTTTTCGAGTGCCAATGTTGAAAGTATGTGACTACGGGCCTTCTACCTGTGAGACGTGTGAGAAAAAGTAAAATAAAAAGTAACATACTCGGAAATAAATAACGGCTTCCACGGATACTGTAACTGAGTCACGTGATAGAATCTCTTGCGGAGGCACGTCAAATGAAAGAACACGGAGATCAACCTATATAAAGTACAAATTATCGTAAAATTTGACTCAATATTTATTATTTATATTTTATTTTCCAGAATTGTTAATTATATTGTACCTGTCGAACCACAACGAACGCCGTGTAAAATAACGTAACGATTTTCTCGGGAGCTTATTTTAAAGCGAAATACCGGCCGGTTTTTGAAAAGCATCGTGGACAACGGAATTCTTACGTATTTATTTGCTCTTACGTACTAATTTGCTCGATTTTTTATTCAAATTCATTTTCGTTTGCATAAGCTGCATAGAATGCTGGTCTACTCGATGTGTTCAAAAACCGGCCGGTATTTCGCTTTAAATTATTGTTATTTTTCAAAACTAGATAAAATAAAATAATTTGCTGACCACTTTACAAGTATCAATACAAGGGAGTACAAAGAATAGGCCCGGTCCTTTCGTGCCTCCCTTGATTAGACGACCGAGTCGGAAGATGACAACCCGTTGGTATTCTCTGCAGTTTGGTTGTTAAAGGGACAGGCCCATCAAAGTAAACCTATATTTACGAATCGTTCATAATGTATATAAAGCATTTTTATTACAATATATACAAACCAAATTTCACCTACTTTCGCCCTCGAGGACTTTTTCCGATGTGCTCATCATCATATGTATACCATAAGCTGCAGACTTCCAAGGTGTATATGCAAATCTAGCTCGCATTTTAATTTCTTGATAATTTGCGTAGACAGCTTCGAACTGCAGTTTTACGGTATACATATGATGATGAGCACATCGGAAAAAGTCCTCGAGGGCGAAAGTAGGTGAAATTGGGTTTGTATATATTGTAATAAAAATGCTCTATACACATTATGAATACGTCGTAAATATAGGTTTACTTTGATGGGCCTGTCCCTTTAAGTTGTACCTTTCCATCTATTCCCTCTCTCTCTCTTTCTCTCACTCTCTCTCTCTCTCTCTCTCTCTACCTCTCTACCCCTCTCTCTCTCTCTCTCTCTCTTTGCCAAGTGCCGAGATATAACACAAACTGTATACAATGGTCCTGCTTTACTTACAATGTCGTTGTAGTCGTAGTATGGTGCGACCTCTGTGCTTTTCTCTCTGACTGCGTTTCTATCTATCTTTCTTACTCTCTATCTCTATTTCCCTTTCTCGCTCTTTCTCTCTCTCTTTCTCTATTTCCCTTTCTCGCTCTTTCTCTCTCTCTCTCTACCACTCTACCCTTCCTAATTCACTCACTTGGCAACCTTGACACAGAAAAATAGACACCACGGAAATGTCAGAATGACGAGGATTATCGAGAAGGCCATCATACAATGCGAAATGAGCGGTGGGGGTTCCTAAACAGGGTTACTGTACTTTACATACGCTCCATGGCGAACTCACTCTTGCGAGGTCGCTCTCTCTCTCTGTCTTTCTCAGAGCCTCTCTCTCTGGACTAGTATCTCTCCTGATTACCTGTTTCTCTAGCGCCATCAATCTCCTCTCTCTCCTTCTTTCTCTCTCTTCTCTCTCTCTCTCTCTCTCCCTTTCTCCCCGACAGCCCATTCATCAACCTCTTACCTGACTCTTCGTGTGCCAGAACCATCCCTCTGGTCCTTCCTGAAGGTAGCTTCTCCCCGAGGAGAACCCTCTCCTCTGCGCCACTGGCCTAATCACCGGTCGCAGCAAAAACTCGGAACTTATCGCTAGCGGATTGATGGAACCCTGCGACGTGGTCGCCGCTGACGTCCCCGATAGTTGCGAATGTTGCGACGTGTCCTGCGACATCTCCGACGCGAAAGTTACATAAGACGGGCGTCGCGACCCGGATGTCGCGAATGCGGCCGCCGCACTGGTTTGCGACGAGAGGCGTCGCCACATTTGTGTGCCGCGACTAGATGTTGACGCGACGCCTTCGGGAAGCTCCCGTCCAGGGTGTCCCACTGGGTGGCCGTATCCCATCGGGGAGAGTTGATGCATGGGGATGGAGTGGCCGACTGAAGACTCGGAACCGATTTGGTGTTCGCGTTGTGACGGATCTTGGTCGGAGCCAGAAGGTGCCGAACCAGGATGACCACGGGAATGCATGTAGCTTGTAGTTTGTAGGTTCGTGTTTGTAGAGTGTTACCCTTTAAAAAATGTAGAATTACATGCAGTACATACTGTTGGTGAGCTGAGCAGGCCGTGAATTGGAAAATCAAGTATAGTTAGAAATGAAAGGCTCTGGAAGAAAAAAAGAGAAAGAAAGAAAAACTCAGTAAAGAGATTTGAAGTAAATCGAGATGAACCATACAGGTCTTTACCATAATTTTCTAGAAAAATTCTTTAATATTTCGTTGAGAGTAAGTCAACCATGTCTTTACCATAATTTCTCAAAGAATATAGACTCAAATCTGAGAGTTACATTCCGGTCAAGTGAGATAAGGGTCCTTTATACTGGTCCTGGGTTTATTGGGTTATCAAACCACCAAATATGGCGGTTTCTGATGCATGGCCTTAGTAATGTGATGACTCAGATAAGAGATTTAGGTATTTATGTTGATCAAGTTAACTTTCTCGCATCATATTCACAACGAGCACTTCAGGACACTTGTTATCAAACAATGTTCATTTAAAAATCATCAGCTCGACTGAAAAAAATAGTGTACTTGTGGGAGGATATAGTTCGAAAAACGGAAGAGGATTTATGTTTTTAGGTGGAAAAAGAGCGTGGTTTTGCCTGGAAGTAGCCAAAATAGCGCATGGCCTTCCGTTGGATGTGACCCCTTGGGACTCAACGATCTGAGAGTTACATTCCGGATATAAGTGAGAGTTTAAGGAGGCTTGATACGTGGTTTAAAACTTGTGCCGGGGTGCTATCTGATGAACCCCGTAGTTTATGGAATTTGCGTTCTGCTTACAATTAGAGAGTAATCGGTTTTCTGTGGAGTAGCAGAGCAAAAGTTTGACCAAACAAATTGAACGAAGTTTCCGAATATAAAAGGATTTGTTAATCATAATACTGATTGTTAGGTAAACACGTAAATGAGAAGGTTCTAGAAAAATAGTATATCTGATGCGCCCTCAAGAAATGTATTTTGATATTCGGAAATTAAGTGGAGCGTAGGTAAACGAGGACGAAAAAATATCAAGTGGTAAAGTTCAGCCAGCTTATACACAAGCTGAGGCTAAGTAAGTTCGGGTTGTTTGCGTAAGTCCAGGCTCTGTCCAGAGTTTAGGCTCGGTTGAGTTGAGTTGAAGACTTCCTTCCGGATAAATGACAGGTAATTATTGCTCAAAATAGAACTTTGGAGTAAGTATACGAAAAGGACAGACGCGCAAATTCCACTAACACTAACACTAAGTTTACTGTTAGCCAAAAACGTAAATATATCAACGTGAACCGATAATGTTCAGCCGCGTTAGGTAGAGGTGACGATAAAGGGAATTGGGATTGAGTTCACAATATCAGTTGGTTCGTTTACAGAAAAAGAGCCAAAACATCATGTTTCATGATTGCAATATTTGACCCCGTGCCAGCAAATCATACTGGGAGAATTGATTGTTTTCTACATAAAAATACACGAAAAAAAATCTTATAAAAAATTAACTTCCGGGATGAACGCCGTTAGAAATGAATATGATATAAATTATGGTGGAAACCGAAAAAAGGGGAACTCAGACGAAAACTAAAAGCGAAAATTCTCAGTTTCGGGGTTTCTACTCTACTTCTATATGTGATCGGTCAGCTAGTGTATTTTGCCCCCGGACCCTTTGTACATTATCCCCAGGGAAACGGTGGTCAGATCAAAACTTGCCCACATTAGCATATGGAGGCCAATGTGTCAAAAATGGGCGCTAGCACTTTCTTGAGATGAATGGTCCCCGGGGAATTAGCAAAGGTTAGAATACCTACGGGTTCTAATTGTCTAATGTATGGCAGTTTGTGGCAGCACATTTCGCCAAAGAAGCGGCACTGCAGCAAAATTCCATCGCACAGAAAAGTTTAATGTAAGTAGTCAGTAAAATTTCATTTTCAGTCGAGAGTTGCTTGGAAAAAAAAGGATGATGGACTTTATTAAATGTATTTGGCTTCGTTCTTTTAGTTTTTTTTTTAACAAGACCAGAAATTGTCCAACCTTTGAAATAAAGTCAATTAACAAGAAATGATACCAAATTATAAGAATTTCATATAGACGCATTGGTTCCTATTTAGGAGCAATTAGCAAATGAGCAAAAAGGGCCACCCACGTTGACACTAATTAGGTGGCGCGCTAATAGCTTATTGTTAGACTTATACTGTTACCATTCCATCTGCATTACTATTTCTAATTATGAAAATCAATCAATAATTTGTAACAGACTAGCTATCATTCTTACAAAGGATTCTCTTTTCTCACCAAACCTCAAGTAGGAACACAGAACACACTGCGGAAAGACGACAATGGCGCAGTGTAAAGAGCGCTGACAGCGGGTAAGACAACCGAGGTTCGAGTCCATCCACTATCAGACCCCTTACAGACAAGCTCGCTGATAAGGGAAGTTCATGTGGGAAAGTGATGATAGGACAATCAATGCATCTTTGCTCAAGCTTTGATGTCTATAGAGCCTCCAACAGTTTATGTAAGAGAAATGAAGAGTTTTAAAGCAATATGACACCTGGTTTTCTGAAGCAGATTCATGAATGCTATGCAAATTTCTTTTCTGTGACGGAGCGTCACATATTGGAACTCAATTTGCATATTACGCTAAAGACGTTCAGCATCACCAGTTTGATAACCAGGTAAACTATTACCGCTGTAAAGATGGGAATTATTACCAGCTAGATTTCCGTAAATTAAAGATCATGTCATAATGTGATGGAAAACAATCAACGCATAAAAACAACAGTCGTAAAAAATAGGGACCGTAAAATATCTCGCTTTACTTTTGAGTGTCGTACTGCGAAGTGACACTCTTCAGCAGACAAATATCCGGTAAATTGAGTTTAGAAGGAAAAAAACTTCAGCAGAGCAATGCTTCAGGACTCAAAAGGAGATATCTGTCAAGATATTTTCGTATAGGTTGTTACTAATGGAGAACATATCTAGAAAGAAAAAGATAAAAAGTATACGAATAGAGGTTATGCAATGCCCAAAGAAAATCTGGTAAACAGTGAAAGCTCTAACCTTGTATATCCTTGATCCTTTTGTTAGTTTTTAATGATACGGTAAAATTCGCACACACAAAGTTCGAACCATCAATAAACAAAATAAAAAAATAGTAGTAAAGAAAATAATTAGAAAAAATGAAACTAACCCTCTCTTCATGCAAAAGATGCCGTGTTCGAATGAGCCAACTTTGGGACCTGGCGCGCATGGGGATTTTCTCGATGACATCCTAAAATATGTGAAAAATATGAAGAAATACATTTATGTAACTAATCTATCTATGTATCTATGTAATAATTTGCCAAACTTCTTATCCGTATTATAATTATGTACTTTACCTGGCATATATTTCTGCACTTGTATGTATATGGCAAACTTTTATGGTTCAGTAATCAGGCATAAGAGACTGAATTTACAAGCTCACTTTGTTGACAACTTTTCAGTTCGTACTTTTATATTTGCTCAAGCTTGCTAGTCCTGCTAATCAAGCGAAACACATGTAAAAAGAAGAAATAACTAGTTTACAGCCTTTCTTTCCTTCGCCAAGCAAGCTTCTAGTGCTTAACAAGAAAATTTACTGCACACCTAGAACCTTACTAATGCGAACACAAGCACCGTTGGTTCAGTGGTAGAATGCTCGCCTGCCACGCGGGCGGCCCGGGTTCGATTCCCGGACGGTGCAATTGTTTTACAATTTTTTTTTAATTTTTTACTAAGTTGGGTGCGCGACGTCTTCGCCTTATTACATCACCAGCGTTTCTAAAAAGTATTCGCGAGAACAGCGCAAGACATCGAGCTCAGTGCGCCTTGCAATTTAGGCACATCTGCTTTTTTTCGCCGCACACAATTAGAGTTTCGCGCTGGCACGGTAGAGGCGGTAGGGTGTCGTTGTTTGTACTCATCAGGCATCTAGATCATGGGTCAGTTTTCAAGCTTCTACCCTCCATGTCCCGTTTTTAATGTGATTTACAATTTAGATCACCACAGCCAAACCAACAAAGCCAAAACCAACCAAGTACTTGTCGTACAGCGAGCCTCGTTCGAGCATCGGCGATGAGACAACCATGTTGTGAACTTATAGATGCAATACTACAGTTGGTTGAGAATTCAAACGCACGACCACGCGCGGGAGTTCAAAAATTGAACGTGAGCGAATATTGGTGGCTTTCACACGACACGCGCACAAGTGGTTTGCTAAAGGTTGCGGAGAGTCTGGGAACTAAACACACGAATCAAGTGAATACTACGCCTAAACGTAAGCCTACGCATAAGCCTAGGAAGTCCTAGTGAGAATAATCCCAATAAATAAAAGAAAGAAAGAAAACACCAATGCACATAAAGTCAAGGAAGCGGAAGTTTAAGTAATACATCCATTTTGACACCTTGGTCCCAATAGCGCCGGGGGCATTAAATCATGGCCGTAGATTTTGTGATATAAGCAGAAAAGTGGCCCTGGGTGCCATAGCCGGGCGGTCAAAAACTTGATTAATGACGACCATTTTACACGTCTCTAACGAGCAGTTAAGTAGAATATGTTAAAAGAAGTGGGGGTATGATGCACGGGAAGCAGCTTTTAGTTTAAAAAAAAACATGGCACAGTTATCCGTGTGATGGTATAATAGTGAATTAGTGATTAGGCGGGCTAACGTACTTGCTAAGCTTGCGGCTAGATGTATAACTTATTATTTCTGTAATATGTTGGGTGTTGTCATCTAGAGCTTGCTCCGGGTTCAGATACTGCAAAAGATAGGAAACCGCAAAATCATGAACAAAAGCGTAATAGCGTAATTCCCTATTCCCAAGCCGTAATGTAGACTGTAGACTACCACAACTATATATATATCCAAATCCAAGCATAAAGACTAAGGCATAAATGTAAAGTAAGATATAATAAAATAGAAACTAAGAATATTTTGAGATGAAAGATAGAGCTTTTTAGGCGACGCCCACTATATAAAGAACCCTTATGGGTTGTTCGCAATAAAGAGACTTGTCACGCACCATTGCTTACATTAACAATCAGTTGTTGTTTTTCAGAGATTCTTTCTAAGCTTTACGATTTTAGGAATGCCGCACAAATATTTTATAAGAGTGATTAATTGACGGACTAGTGCGAGATGTTGGTAATTATTGTTCTATTGTCAATTGAAAATTCACAGATGATTTTCTAAATTATGTTGTAAAATACAATATATCGGCGCATATCGGCAAAAGTCAGAACAGAGAAAATATGAAAAATATAGCTTTTTCAATAGGTCGTCTTTTACCCCTAACACAAGGTTCTTTCTCGTCATCATATCTACTCTGGCCCTCGGGAGCGCAGCGCGCAAATGCGTAGCCGCGTCCGCGGGAAAAGATTGCAAATTTGCATTGAAAAATTCGAGACACAGAGAAACCTCCGTTCTGTGTCTCCGCCTTTCCCACGTTAAAAAGCCATCTCTTTGGACGCGGTTACGTACGCATACCCGAGGTATGCGTAAAATCCTACCTACCCTTTTATGCGGCGGTCGCTCCATGGCCGTCAGCTTCAGTTCGCTGATTTCCGGTACGAATAATACTGAATGATCCTGTGGCTTCAGAATGACCGATATCTTCCTATCCGACGACGACGTAGACGTACTTGAGGTACTTCTTCTAGGTGAAGTTGTGTCTGCCGCCTCGGCAGAGGACTGACGACTGTACGAAGTATCCGAAAAAGTCGTCATGCGGTGCATTAAGCGTTGTCGCCGGTCCTTGGCCGGTAGACCGTGGTAGGGGTACATATCGATTGATTATCGATTGATTATTGATTAGACCCGAGATATCCTGACGTATTGTTGACCGAGTGCCAAGTTGACTATATAAGTTCCATTTGGTTTAGGGAAGGAAGTAAGGAATTTACAGAAGAATATAGGAATTTAGCAGTAATAGTAAAGAATAAGATATAGATATGTACGTGAAGAGGTAGTAGAGAAACCACAGGTTGTGGGATGTATATTCCTTCTAGTGCATAGTATTTTCCTGCGAGCAAGTCTTGGATCTAAAAAAACTCTAAGGAATCTTATGTAGTTAAAATTAAGTGATTGAACGCAACCAATGAAGACGATGAGCATAAGGAACTTCTTTAGGATCTTTAGGAACGTAAGCATAAAGTATCTAAGGAGGAGTAAAATATGTAAGTAGTAAAAATAAATGTTGAAAAAGGATTCGAAACAGTTACAACTGTTTGCGTATCAGATCCAGACACGGAATGCCTCGCCGACGATAAAAAGCAATTAATTATGCGATTGAACAGTTGTAGATCACAGGGAAGCTGTGTACGTCTTCATAATAGAGCGAGAGAGAGAGAGAGAGAGATGTGAGAGTGAGAGAGTGAGAGAGATAGAGAGATATGGAGGGAGGGGGGAGAAAGAGAAAGAGAAAGGAGAGAGAGAGAGAGAGAGAGAGAGAGAGAGAGAACAGTTGGCCCAGCCTATGTGATTGAGATGCCACCACTGACAACTTGAACAACAAAAATAAAACGTGCAAACATAATATTCGGTAAGAAACGCGAAATTTGAGATGGCCGAGCAGGTGTTAGATATAGGACTTTTTTCTTCTCAAATAACCCAGACTTACTTGATACTGATACTGGTCAACAAAACGGAATTTACTAGACAGACGGTTTTTTTTGCGACAGGCGGTTTTTTTTTCAAACGTACGCCTGACAGTTTATTACTATGCATGTAGGTAGTGCATGCAAACGACAGTGTAATACACCATTTTTTTACCTCTAATAATATTGATTTGCATACAAGGAAAATGCACGTTTATGCATGGGAATGCAAAAACCAACCGGACGTTATGGTTACATCGCTTTAACGGTTTTCCATGTCTTAAGCTATATGGTGAAACATTATTTTTCATGAAGAAAGACTAGCAGCATATGCAATGTCTATATAATATAAACCCCATAGCATGACACCCAATGCGGAATATAGTTTATACACAAAGCAACATTTAGGAAAATACACGGATGTTTTCGGGGTGGCAACGCACCGACAAAACAAAAACAACGCCTAGTTCCCCTGGGTCTTACGGCTTGAGTCCCGTGGGTGGGTCTTAAACGATAGACCACACATTATTTGTTCAATTGTTAGCTATTAGTTCAAAGACACCGTGCAGACATATTTTGCCTCGTAAAATTGTTTTTCGTAAGCTATAACTACGCGCCTTGCCATATGTCTCAATATTGTGAGGTGCCAATATTCTGAGGGTTTTAGGTAGGTCAATAGGAAAATAGAAAATGAACAACTATAGAAAAAGGAAAGGGAACACCTAGGGCCGGTTTTTGAAACACATCGAGTACACCAGCATTCTTATGCAACTTATGCAAATGAACATAAATTAGAATAAAAAATAGAGGTAAATTCGAGTAAATTTCATAAATACGTAAGAATTCAGTCGTTCACGACGCGTCTCAAAAAGGGCCAGTATTTCGCTTTAAGGCTTTAGATTTAGATATCATAGAAATTTACAAGCAATGCTAATTTAGAATTAATGTGTAGCCCGTTCCGAGTGATCAGTTTTGGTGATAGGAAACTAAGGAAGTGATATGAGTAAATGCTAGATCTTGTTTACCTTAAGCAACATGGTAATTTGCTTAGAAATTGAAAGCAATTGCATCATCAATTAAGAGGGCGGAGTCGTAACACAATTACGCGCACGGATCTATTACAAACGCACAGGAGTGAGGGAAGGTTCGTATGCAAATTACAAATTTACGATGTGCTTACGCTTTAATTTAATTTATGTTTGGAGATATGCAAACAAGTTTGGTAGCGATAAGTTTTATATAATACGTTACAACTCAAAGATAAAGCTAGATTAGTCACATGAAAATTACTGTATATTCATCATCAATATACGTATTAGAATAATATACGTGAAATATGTTACGGATTCATGTAGTAGCTAGGGTTTCGTAGGCGGAGTCGAACCAGCGACTGCACCCATCAAAGCGAGCGCGTTACCACTGCGCTATGGGGTCACTTTCGGGAAAGTCTGACTCGTCCACGAATATGATCTTACTGTACATTCCGCTGTGATACCTAATACGAGCTTGCTCCCAATTTTGACGTATTTCCTAACTCCTGGGCGGAATTTAGCCCAATTGAAAATAAATAAATCAATATTCCTCCACTCACCTCATCTGGCTCCATCTGTGGATCCATGTGTACATGGACTCCATTGTCGGATAAACAGGGCACTGTCTCGTCACTCCCATTATCATGTACTATTTCGTCTTCATCATCTGACTCGTCATTAGGAATCTGCTCTTCGAAAAATTCCACGACAGCCGATGGACGTGAGCGTCGCGAGTAAGAACCCATCGGCGATGGAACACTGGATCAGCGATATCGCTTACCAATCGATAGCGATAATGAATCTTCAGAAACGACGCGTCCAATAACAGTAACGCTATGCTCCACGGAATATATAATGTCGGTAAACCCAGTAATTTTGTGGCTTGACAATGACAGCACCAAAATGATTAGAAATACATGTGTACAGTAGTCGAATGATAATTTCTTGTATCCTAGTGTCAGAATCCTTCGGTCATACATACAATTCGAGCATCCATTTCTTCGACTCAACTGTAAGTAAATCTAATCTTTCCAATTTCAATCCCATAATTCATCATATTACAACGAAGAAGAACATTTCATAAATTGCGCGAAAATTTTTTAGTGGCAATGAAAATAACAGAACGAGGAGCGTTACAACATCTAAACATTTCTAGTAACTATCTTGTATGCGTAAATTTCTAGTAAGAAGGAGCATAAGTGGGTGTGCGGTCCATATAAATTTCCAAATTTCGCATCTAATTTCGAGTGCGCGCGAACTAATAATGCGATTTGGAATTCACACAGCAGAGGGCAGATGCAGGGTGAGAAGGGATAATACGCAAGTGGAAGATATTACGTAGCGAGCGTAAGTAGTAACTGGATCTTACAATTAGAATACGTCAGGTTTAAATTGATGCCTAATCTGGTGTAGCGTAACTAGTCCGAGTTCATACAAACCTGGCAGCAATCTATAAAACTCGCTGGTTTTGGGCTTTGTTTTCGCCACTCAACTAAAATACCCTACTGCCGTCGATGCATAAAACATTATGTTTGTGCATTCTTTTCAAAGTTAAAATGGGGGCAACTGGTGAAAAAGCCTACCTAGCAAATTTTGTGATAGAAAATGGCAAAACTTTTTTCCTTGGAGTTGTACGGTACGTCCTCTAATTGTAATGAATTGAAACAACAAGAAAAGCGTGTAGTAGTGTGAAGTGTGATAGTATGATGTGCAATATGCGCTGCAGCAGAGAATAAAAATTACCATTTGAGTAGTCTTTAAAGCTGTATAACAACCGGTTTTAGAAACGTTTCAAAACCGGCCATTATTTCTAACATGTATAAGGGTGTTGTTTATTCTTAGATTTCTTCATATTTTTTTTTGCACACGGCGAAGGGATGCCAAAACATTGCGGCGTTCCAGAAAAAAATGCTTAAAAAATTCGCGAACTACATTAGAAGTGCGGGCACTCATGCATGGAAAATGCGAAACGAAATTTCGAACACGTCTTTTTTTCTTCATTACATAGACCTAATGGGAAACTATGACTTCATTTCTTCTAATTGTACGTCTTACTTAAGAAGAAAAGGAGCCTTATATGTTCTTTAAGAACAAAACTAACCCCAAAGCCTAAGGATAAGCTAAGCCCAAGCCTATCATCATAAGACAACTATCACAGCTCCTTCAAGGAAGACAATTATAGTTAGCTTTCGCGTGTGTAGACACAATTAAGTCGTGTACATTGTAATGCTTGGTTTTAGGCTCATACCAGAATATAAAGGAACAGCTACGAAGCTAACTGGACTAACAAAAATCGACGTACTATCGGCGTCCAAGAAGAACCTCTGTGGTAGGGGTTTAGTCAGTACTGTCGTTTTTTAAGTAAAGGGGGCGGTGAGTTACCATGGAATGGCTCACATTGTACCATGGAGATGACAACACCATTTAGCATCATTTGAATAGATTTCCGGAAAAGTATGCAGAAAAGGTAAAAAGCTTAGAAACTTACCAAAACTCCATATCTCTACGATTAGGTTTTGCTTTGAAAATGGAAAAGTTAGAGTTACAAACATCGAAAAAAAAACAATATAAGATATAATACTAAAGCGAGTACGCTGAGGAGAGAGAGAGGGAGAGAGCAAGCGAGAGAGAGAGAGTGAGAGAGAGAGATTGCAGAGAGACATACAGACAGAGAGGGAGAGAGAGAGCGACATAGAGAGCGAGAGAGAGAGAGATAGAGAGAATTGAGGCGCGAGTATTTCCGTTCGGATCCACTTCACGAAACTAATAATGAACCCATTCCGTAAACGAGTAAAAGATGCCACAAGTGTATGTGCTTACGAAAACAAATACTACTTTCTACCCGTATCCTAAATTCCAGTTAAAAGTAAGACTTTGCGAAATAGTTATGTATATTACCGTGTGTTTCGAAAGTAACTCCACCTATCTATTAAAGCGAAATGCCGGCCGGTTTTTGAAACACATCGAGTACACCAGCATTCGTATGCAGCTTATGCAGACAAACATAAATTAGAATAAAACAACGAGCTAAATTCGAGCAAATTAGCATAAATATGTAAGAATTCCGTTGTCCACGAAGCGTTTTAAAAAAACCGTATTTCGCCTTAAAATGGTACGTTACATGTTTTGAAACTCATTCTGGACACATTCCCATGAGTTCTATTCAAATTTCTGAGCCCAGAGGCGCCAGGAAACAAAACACATTGTAATTTGTAATTGGTAGTGTTGCGTACGGTCAATACCAATTTCAAGTTGCAAAATACTGAATAACATCAGTTTTTTTCAAGGTTTAGACGCGTTTTTCTGCTTTTTTTCGCAACTTTGAAGATAAACTCGTTGACACGGCGATAGAGGAAATGCTCAATTTGTAGGCCGTTGTCTGCCTCTTCGTCACTTCTTTTAAAAGAAAAACACGACAAAAAATACGTAGGCAACTGTTTTTTATTATCTCTATTTTAAAGATAACTCTTTAAAGCAATACAGGCCGGTTTTTGAAACGCATCGTGGTCAACTGCATTCTTATGTATTTATGCTAAGTGGGGTCGAATTGGGGTCGATTTTTATGCCAGCATATGGTGCATAAGAATGCTGGTGTACTCGATGCGTTTCAAAAACCGGCATGTATTTAGCTTTAACGATAACTCTGGCAACATGGAAAAGTAGGCGCGAAGTTTTGGCGAAGACTTGGCTACCCGACTTGGCTTTGCCGCGCACCATTATTCATGTTGTTGGCGAACGCTTGGAAATGAGAGTAACACTCAAGCGTTTATGACGACATCTATAAAGGGAGGTTTTGTGCCGCATGGAACACCCACAATATAAGCAATAAATTAGAATCCAAATGCTGGCCTATAGTGAGGTAATATTTACGGGCGCTTATATCCCTGGAATATACTGACCATATAAGCCTTGTCACATATACGAAATCACGTCTGCAATTTATGGTATTGCATAGGAAGTGGGACTAATTAATGCAAGGAAATTCGTTGAGAGAATATGTACTATGACGTACTATACTGGTGTGAAAATAGTAACCTTACTTTATAGATGCATAATTAGGGAGACCATCTTTGTCAAGTAACAAGGGCCCAAATAAGACAAAAAAGACGAATTGGAAAAGTTTTAGGTGCTCGGTGTCTGTTTACAAACGCCTCTTGAGATCATACATGGGATGATACACGAGATCCGTGATAAAATCGGATGTTGTATCGCTTTAATTTTTAAAGCGAGCTTATTACAGTAACACATAATTGTCACCAACCTTCATATCCTTGGAATTTCTCGGCACTTTTGTACGCTTCATTTTCTTTGACGGTGTTCGCTGCATTGATGTGTCCGCTTTGTCCGGAGCCACTGAAAATAAAGGGTTTTTGGGAAAGAATTAATAATAATAGTATGATTTTTTGTAAGAAATTAGAAGATGTCATTGGTTTAAGAAAGGGTACTCTCTCCATGGGGGACGTCAGTAGTTAATAATGTACATGGGGGACGTCCGTAGTTAATAATGTACTGTACAGTAGGAGTAGGCACGTGCCGAGCCTTAGGACACCCGAGGTATTTGACAAGACACAATTATTATCTTTATTCAAATCACGTCATTGATTTAGTTGATTTTTCTGAAATTTCATTTTTCCCTGACAAAAAAACGGAGACCAGCAGGAACCATAAGGCATCAGCTTCACAAAATTTACACTGACAAAGGACAAAAATGACCAACAAAAAGATAATCATCCTAATAATAAATAAAAGGCAATGGAATGTTGAATGTGACTGAGAAATTAAAAAATTGGTTCGTGGATCACAAGAATACGGTAGAAAAACCCAGCAAGTGAATCAGTTGACGACGGATTTCGAGAAAACAAACAAGGTCGCCAAGCAGTCACCAAATGGGCTGGCTCACGAAAAACCAACGAAACGTGACAATTTTCCTCCGTTTCCTATGAAGGGCGAGCTGTGTTTGTATACTTGTATTGTATATATGTAGCTAAAGAACAAGATTGCCTCTCAGCCAGATGTTATAAAATCTTAAAAGATAAAATAATAATAAAAAAAAAAAGAAAAAAAAAAAAAAATCATTTCAAAAAAAAATCAACTAGAGACTAAAATTGAGATTTTTCTGCAAACGACTCTTTGTTAATAGCGTTGAAATACTCTAGTGAAAATGAAATTACACCATTCATCATCTCAGGGGGAGAATACCCTCTAACCCTTAGAATTCTATTTAGAATTTCACGCAACTTGGATTCCAATAGTTTAAAATGAAGTCTCGTCATATTTAGCTGACATGAGAAACGTACGTCTGAATTTTTGAGGTGCAAGGTTCCAAGCGACTAAACAGCGAGCGGACCATGTAAAATACAGTGAAACTATGACTTTGACTTGCTAATTTTATTACACCAGCGTTTCCTTGTTGTACCTTATCGTTAGCTTAAATAATAGTAACACTCGAATAAAGAAAGCTGACATAATTTCAACCAGATTGTGCAAAATACAAAGAAATTGCGTCTATTTTATTTATAAAAATCATTACCAACAGATTTTAAGAATTGAAGATATTTAGTGAAAAGGAAGGTCTATAATAGAATAGGAAAGCGGAAAAGATGCTCCAATAGGCGTTGTCACAATCCTATGCATATTAAAATAGGGATGATATCTCTGCTTGGAGAGGGCCTTTCTTTCAAAGCGGAATGACACGTGGTTTTGAAGCATATTTTGAACAACAGCACTCACCTCATACGTGTATTATGTGCAAATTTATGTGCCCTTCTGGCCTTCTATATCATAACAATAAAGAATTGGCATATCTGTGTGCGATAGTTGAGCAAACAGTTTGACAACTTACGCTTGAAAACCACGTGACATACCACTTTAAAAACACAGATCGAATTGCACTTCATAATAACTGGGGCTATATTCTGTGATAATAGAATAAAAAGGGTCAAAAAGTGCGCATGGCAAAAACTCTTGGTCTTGGAGAGCAAAGTTTTAGTAAGAGAAAAGCAACAAGTGTATAACGCTTATGGGAATGACTAGAACAAAAGACATTTTGGACAATTGGGCCAAACGGCTAATGGCCCTGGTTGATATGTAATGGCCATTAAGAAGTAACCAGGGGCCCAGGTTATTTACCTTTTAGATGAGTGATTGCAACTATTTGGTCTTGGATTGTTTATATACATATGTACACTAATATGAATATGGGCACCATTACTATGAGAACCTACTATAAATCTATAAAGACCTCTTGTGTGTGCCTTCTTATTGCAATGTTCAAAAATATGAAGAAAAAAAACAAGCAGGAATTCAATAAATCTAGCAGCTACAAATGGTTTATGTTTTTTTTTGTAAATATACCAATGGTGCAAGTAATATATAAATATTTGAAAATCGACCGGGAAAAAAAAGAAGGAAATTAAGTCTCTCTTCTAGACTCTGCTTCACAGAATTTTGGTGAGAATCTAAAACAAATAGTACTTAAGAAGTGGGTAAGCCCACTTGGTGGCGGTTCGTTGGTTTTATCGTGGGCTCATGTGGTGACCGCTTCGTGACCACGTGGTGACCAAGTTTCATCGAAAACCGTCATAAATTGGTCACCAAATGATCACGAACCAATCACGAACAAGCCACCAGATGGTGTTTTCGGTAAAAAAATCATTTCGTGCTGGGCCACCGACTGTCATTCTGTGCTTTCGGCAATTATTTCGTCTTCATGTGGTCATGTTTCAAGTTATTTCCAGGTAGGCGTCGGCAGACTAGCTCAGGCAATTAATTATCAGCAATTATTCAAATATGATCATACTCCCACCTATTAGTCAGAAAAAAACATCTAGGTAAACTTAATTAAGCAATTCCAAGAAGGCAAAAGTTCAGTGTATCTTTTGGTCTTTGTGTTTTCTACTATGTGAGCATATGCATGACTAATCTTTTTTCTTTCAAGAGGAAAGTGACGAAGCAAAAAAAGCAAGAACAACCATCATAACTAGAGAGTAGGAGTAGGGGTAGGAGTTACAAGTTACAACGAAGAAAACTATGTAAAAACTTATCAGATAGCATGCTTTATAGAGCTTACACTCTCATGCATGACCTGTTCACACTGTGAGCCTTATTTATCAAACCAATAAATATTATTATTATAATAATTAATAATAATATTTCACGTTAGCAGTCACCAACGAGAAGTTTACCTGCTAGATAGTTAGTCAGTATGGAGATGATACAATGCCTGAGCATTGGAATCAAGCTTTGCCAAATTGACATTTACTTTCACACGCACAAATAATCATCATATAATTATTATAATTAATAATAACCTGAAGCCAAGCAATTTGCTTCGGTTTGCTGGATAAATTTATCGTAAATATATTAATATAAAAGATTCCAAGTAAAAGGACTGGGATAAAATAGCAAATTGGCAACTTGGAACGAATAAATCGCGGCACAATGATATATTATCTGTTTGGACAGAAAAGATATGTCAATCAGGACACTTGTGTTTTGTGTAATAAATGAGGGCCCATGAGAGGACCAAGGGCCAGAAAGTGGTTAAATGTTTAGAGCGATATAACATCCGGTTTTTGAAACTGTGTTTTACGCTGTAGTCCCATGTGATATACATATACGCGAATACTGCGCGATATTGCGCGATTTTTTAATCTAATTTTATCAATTAGCATACAACATATGGGAATGTAGTTGTCAGTATTGGTTTCAAACCGGCTCTATTTAAAGGGATAGGCGCACGGAAAATTTGTTTCTTGTACAGAAAGTCAGAAGTTCGGAAATATTATATGTTTTTGTATGTTCACTGTTATGAAAAACACCGTCGGAGCACACATCAACAGCAACTGTTTCAATCTTCTGGGCGCGACCCCGAATCCCTTCGACCCCGAATCCTAGGGACATGCCCGAAGACGTCTGGCAATTTGCCACCTGGAACTCGTCACCTGACGCTCAGGATCTCTGCGAGCAAGTCATAAGCTTTGATCAATGCATTGAACTATCTTATTATATAATGTGAATCGTAGAAAAAGAGCAGATGCGAAAATGCTACGAAAAATTTTAGCTGGGAAATGTGGTGCGAGCTTGCAGAGAATGTTCAAGTTCAGACCCTTTGCTTACTCTTCCCGTAGGGGCAGGAGTAGGATCGTTATTCCCAGAGCAACTAAAATGGTTCGTAGGCATTCATTTGTACATAGAACTTCTATTATGATTGAGGAAACTCCGCACTTAGCTTCATAGATTTCTGTATAATGTGTCACTTTATTTATTCTTCATTTTTGTATTTGTGCTACTGTTGACTGTTGCTTTACTCGACAAAACTGTACGTTGCATATATTTTTCTCATGAATTTTATGTGTGCGTAATAAATTATTATTATTATTATTATAAAGGAGAAGAGTTTGTCATTGATTTTGTTTGTTTTTATGTCCACAACGAAATCCTTTCATAAAGAAAATTTCCATTAACAATCGAAAGAGAACATACAAAATATTTGCCGCTGACGGGATTCGAACCCACAGCAGCACGGCTTGTCCTTGAATAAATGAGCACGCTCTTGTGGCGCAAAACGATTTATTTATTTATTCGTTTAGACCAAGTACTCGACGCTGATATAAGGAGGTTTCATTGTTCTCATCAAGTGCATTTTCCTTGTCAGTCATCAGTTTTTTTATATAAATTCATTCTAGTTGATCGTTGATAATCACATGAATAGGTAGGGTGTTTTTTCTTTGAGTAGTACGCATCATTTTTTTCACCACCGATGTAACGTCCGATTTTTGAATATCTTGAACAACTACGTTCCCATTTCTTGTATGCGAATGAACATCACTAGACTAAAAAAAACGCAGTATCGCTTAATTATTTGTATACTCTACGTGGAAATCAGCGTCCAGCTGTCAAAAAAAAAGAGGTTATACCGCTTTAATCTTTATGTAGCAATATATATTTTCATCACTGACAACCATATTGTTTCGGTACGGTTTTTCGACCTCTGTGCACACACACGATACGTGAATTATCAATATAACATATTAAGGGGTATAACAGCCAGTTTTGAAATATATGCTGGATTATTTTATTCCCATGCAGCGTATGCAGATAACTGCGCGATAGTCTAATTTTATGAAGCTGCATACAACGTATTTAATACAGTTGTCCAAGATACGTTTCGAAAAACGGCCGGTATATCCCTGCAATATAATTCAAGCCTTTTCAGCAATATTTATATAATAATGCTTTGCAACCCAGTCTATTGCTACTGCAAAAAAAAGAGTGTTGAGCCATATTTTTCACCGCTCCAAAATATAAGCGGATGTTTCCGGAAGGTTATTATCGGTAATATTTGTCCGGTGTTTGAGGGAATGATTGTCTCTTTTTAGTGACAATTGAGAATCAAAGGAAAGGAACGGGGTGTCGGAACAGGAGGAACACATAGGATTTGAAGAGATTGATAGGTAAATTGGGGTATTGTTTTGCTATATGGTACGTAACAATATGCGTACGTACCATTACATTTTGTTGATTTTTTCCTTTTGAGCTCTTCATTTCCTTTCCTTCAACTAACAATGTTTCGTACTGCAAAATGCTACCGGGGACAAGCTATTCACTATGCCCTCGATTACCGGCCGGTTTTTGAAACGCATCGTGGACAGCTGAGTTCTTACGAATTTATGCTAATTTACTCGAATTTAGCTCGATTTTTTGTTCTAATTCATAGTCATTTGCATAAGCTGCATAAAAATGCTGATGTGCCCGATGAGTTTCAAAAACCGGCCCTTAGTTCGCTTTAAAAACCCACGTGGAAGAATTTCGACATTTTCAAAAACCCTTACTTATTTTAAGAATCATGAAGGGTTCATGAAAGGCTCAAACTTCTGTGCCCCTTGATGTTTGTGTATGTGAATGGGCAAACTTGATTTAGTCGCAATGACATTTAGTCGCAATTACAGGCGAACGTCGTCGATTCAAGTCGCCGGAAGTGGCGAATCGCAGGAAATCAGATCGCTTACGACCTCGCTCAGGACACTCAGCAGGGCTCGTTAGCATCGGAAGCTTTGAGAAGTTTGTGTTTGAGACAACAACAAATCCGGAGAGGCGTTCTAAAGGGCAACCAAACTACCGTAGTTTTCCGAAATCCAACCAAACTACCGTGACTTTGAAAATAATCCGTAAAATCCGTTGCTATTGTATATTCTAATAAAAATTATTATTATCATTCGAAACCAGCGTTATTTTCATAAATATTCAAGTAGACCCCGACAAACTACAGTAGTCACGATAATCTGTGGTATAGTTCCTAAAATCCAATCGAGATACTGTAGTTCATGAAATCCGTTCGTGAAATGCGAACAAGCTTCCGGTACATACCGTTATTTCCATATCAAACGAAAGTATCGTGGCTTTCTGTAAAGTTTGAAAATAGTAAAATCATGTAACATCCTGTTCTTGAAACTTGTATCGGACGCTGAATTCCCATGTAACGTATGCAGGCGCGCGATACTGCGCGATTCTTTATGCTAATTATATTCATTTGCGTACAATAGATATGGGAATGCAGTTGTCCAACATACGTTTTAAAAACTAGTCTTTATTTCGCATTGATATCATTTAGCACCATTATATATATGTACACTTCAGCAATACAAGGCATTCCATAATGCTGTGCTGGGTTTGTGTTTTACCAAACTAATTTGGAGGAAGATCAGATGAAGAGACCAATAAAGTACCGTACCGTACCCAGTCTGTGTTTGTCAGTAAGCTACGGTGGCTCCCTAATTGGCGGCTTCCTGCCCCGCCTACTTGAGCGGCCCGCCCCTGATGCGCGTTTTTGACCCAGGTCTCAAACTGAGGTCCAACATTTGCCACGAGCTTGTGAAATGCACGCTGGAGCACTGTGTTTCCAATACCACGTACTACTGCTCGGAAGCAAAGACTTCACACTGTATTAAATGTTCGAACAAAGTTGCATTTTTTCTCTTGTACTCTTGTTTACGATTTATGGGCTCTACAAATTTTTCTTCAATGGATTTCCTGGTCGAGCATGGTGGTTGTTGGGATGGTGATGTTTAGTGTTAGTTCAAAGAAAACTGTACTAACAGTCAGTTTCCATCATTTTCGGAAAAACGGCCAAGTTTCGTAAGATATTGCATCTGTGTAAACCTATCATATGGGTTGCGTGCGTGCATCAGAGGGTACACCAAACTTTACTGCTTTCTTTCTCCTGGTAGCTCAGACTCAGCATGTGTTCTTCGTTCATGACTGAATAGTGAGCTTGAGCTAATGACTGATAATACCTTAACGTTTCACTAACAAAACAGAAGAAATTTAAGAAGAGATTCTGCTTTGGTGCTCACCTTTAATAGCTGCTTTTCTTGCAGAAACCTGGCTTCTTGCGAACTTGCTGCAAAAATGGTCCGTGTCCTCTCTGTCTCTCTCCCCCTGTCTCTCTCTCTATCTCTCTCTCTCTCTCTTTACGTTCAGTCCTCCATCTTTCCACGCCTTCTTCTTCTAAAATTCTACGCTTATTGTACACAATTCCCTTTATTCCTCCCTCGCTCAATTTGCTATATTTAGGTAGCTATATTTTATCTCAAAATCATTTGTCATCACGTGTTACCTTATTACAAGCTTTTTATAACAATGTTAATCCCCCAATCAAGTCATACATTTTTAAAAGTTATTTATACATATGTTTGTATTCCACTTGCCGCGTCATGGCAGCTCAACAAGAGTTATCCTAATCCGTATCTTATTTAAATCTTTAATTCAAAGATTAGTTCGTAGTGCGCAACCCGTATCTACATATATGAATATGTATGTTGATACGATTTATAAGTTGTATTCAATAATCCCCTTGGATAACTCCAGTTCAGGGAATGACTTACATATTAGTGATTAGCATAAAAATATCGCAGATTTACAGGATTTTCCAAGAATTGCTCAAACGAATGTAGCTCAAATTTGAGATCAGATCTAATCAGGTATAATCCGCATATTAGATGTTTTCTTAAAAAGGGTTAAGGCGTTATTAACAATGCTAGTTTTTGACGAGCGACATGAGTTTTTGGATTACAGTACCACGTCAGGACAAAACGAGGTGGCTACACTAAACTTGGATAAGCTCAGAAAAAGATTCAGTATGAATACCACCGGATCAAGAAATCTTGCCTTTGAAGAGCACGTTGTTTAACTCTGAATACACGCAAAGACGGAAAGTTATTAACGCCTCATATGTGCGCGCTTGCTGCTGTCACAAGCTAGTGTAAAGCAGTCATTCTGATACTTTCACCTCACCCCAATAACAACTCCATTGATTTGTACTTTCTTTATTAGTACCGTCTAAGAGCTTTGTTTTTGCTCCTCCTTACTGGCAGTGGATATCGTTGTCGCCAAATTTACTTTGACTAATTTTTAAACGAAAATATAACGACTTTATAACGTGAATTAAATGTGGGTTAATTTAGCATGGAGCGCTTATGTGCCGATGCCCTGCACAACTACCAGAGGCTGCTGTTAAATATTGACCAGTTGAGGAGCAGTCATAACGCAGCAGGTGGGTATGCTTCCAACATACTCATACTCTCACGACGTAATAAACACTTTGTCGATGAGCACGTGAGGAAAATCAGAGGCCATATTCACCACTTTTCCGTCTTTTTCTCTGCGTGTCTCACATTAGAATGCTATTTTCTGTCCCCAGGGAATATTTCCCCGAAGGAATCGGAATGGTGAATATGGCCACTGGACGAAAATTCGCAGAAGTCTGACAAATGAAGGGCTCCTGAACCCTGTTACCATACTCAGGGCCTTTTTAACCGCCGGGGTTGTTCAGGGAAGCATATTTACTTTCAGTCAATATAAATAAATAAATAAATAGATATTTTGCGCCAAAAGATCGTGCTCCTTTCAAGGGTAATCCAATACATTGTTCAAAGCTTATGACGATCGCAGAGATTTTGAGCATGGAGCATGGGCGATGGGCGATATCTGGGCCCTAAGCCTAAGCCTAAGCCCAAGCCTAAGCCTAAGCCTAAGCAAACATCAAAACGAATAACAATACACTACTTTAGGATCGCTTGAAGGTACTTCATATCAACACTCGTCAATCGATCAACCGAAACCGCAACATTCCTACATTGGGCTAATTGGTAAGTGAAACAACTACGTTCTCAGGCGCGCAGCGCGGAAATGCGTAACCGCGTCCGCGGCATAGAGATGGCTTTTCAACATGGGAAAGGCGGAGACACAGAAAAGATGTTTCTCTGTGTCTCGAATTTTTCAATGCAAATTTGCAATCTTTTCCGCGCTGCGCACCTGAAGACCAGAGAATTGCGAAAACCTTACGCCTAGACCATTGTTGGTGAAACTATTTCTGCATTATTTTTAATCTAAGAGCGGCCTGAACCTCTAATTCTACATACATATGGATACAATTCAACTTTTTGCCCATAATGGAATGGCCCAGAATCACTGGCAATTTGCATGTAATATAGGAGAATGCGGTGATGCCCTTCAACACCATGTGGCATACCGCTTTAAAATCTCAACCTCACTTCAGGAATGGCCATCCTTTCTTCGCCAGAACGCAAAATGGTTTTGTCGGAAGTGTACGACTGGATAATGTCCCACTACCCATACTTCAGAAGTCGGGGCAGCGGGTGGAGAAATTCGATTCGACATAATCTATCACTGAATGATTGCTTTGTGAAAGGTATGGGGCTGAAAGACCTGTGTGGATCTGTGTTCAAGCTTTTGCTGTCGAGCCTATGTGATACTCAAATACTCATTGTCATCTAAAGTTAGAGCAAGTCGCCTTTTTGTAGCTATAGTCTAAGCTATCGTTCGAGTGACCTGAGTCCCCGGCTTACGTCGACTTGCTAAACTACGAGCAACCTTATGCAATGCAACTGCGTAAGTTTCTTAACTGCGTAAGTTTCTTCATCATGATCCTTTACCCAGTTAGTTTCAGCCGGTCGTGCTGCCAATGGAAAAGGTCATTACTGGGCCGTTCATCCGGCCAATATTCGAGACTTTGAACGCGGCGATTTTCGCCGACGCAGAGCCCAGAGAAAGGTTCGTTGTTTAGTTTTCAAAATCAACATATACAGAATATTCTGAAATAACAACCTGGTTGCATGTTGTGACATGTTATCTATATGATTTTGTAATGTTTTCTTTGTGTGTTATGCTCGATTTGAACTGAACCGTTAGATTTTCATAACGTATATTGGACAGCTTATTACCGTGTGTTGTGTGCAAGTGAATATAATTAGAATTTAAAAAAGCTCGCAGCATCGCGCGCTACATGTGACCGTCTGACATACATTTCAAACCCGGCCGTTATTTATACGTGTGAAAAAAAGGTTCGAAAAAGCTGCTAATTCAACAATGGAGTATTCCAAAAAATTCTAAGAAATCGATTTCCAGGTCCGTCGTCATATGGGACTTGCGGTGCCCGAAGGTGAATCCTCAGATGAGAGCCCTAGCCCCCCACCACTAGGGCTCACCCCCGCACCTCTACCGGTACGTTTTACACTTCAATGAGATAACTTTTTAGTGACCAGCTACTTCTGGGCGCATCTGACATAACTGAGCAGCTAATCACATAGAAAATCTCAGTTACGGACGAAAAGGCCAAACTAACAATAAGTCAGCATACGAATACATTCGCACAAATAAATTTGCACACCCTGTGCGCACCCTGAGGTGTTGTTTAATAAATAAATAAACCATACAGTGCGTTCCATAAGTAAAAGAACACCCTAAATCCCTAAAATTGCAATTGCAGGTTACATACTCATAAAAATTCTGTTTAGATTCGCCTCCCGGGCATATTCGGTCTTGCTCTGAGCTTTCTGCCCCCGGCTCCGTCCATATTTCCCAACCACTTCCCATTGCGGGAACTTGACGACCTCAGCCCTTCCGATACTAGTTCTCCTCCTGTGACTCCTGTCGCCGTCCACGTCCATAACGAAGTTCCAGAAGAGACCAAACCCAAACCCTTCAGTATCGAATTTCTACTAAGGAATGTGGTGGCCTAGCTATGTTTAACAGGCCCTGTTGTCTACACAATTTAGTTTTAATTTGAATCAATATGTAGGAATAGTCGTTCGAAAAGGCGTAACGGGGACATTTTATTGTTTGGAAGGAATAGACATGTGGTATGATATGATGAGACATTTTTGAAAAATTATGAAATTTTATTGCACAACGATAGAACTATAGACTATAGTGCCGTACCCCAGAAGTACGCGATGTGGTCGCTCGACCTAAGACCGAAATTCTAAACATATTCGCTATATTTATACTGCACTAGTTAGGTTTCGGAGATAGTTATATTTTTTTCATTACTTTTATCTACCCGACATAAATTGAAATGTTCTCACACTCATGAATGATTCGACAACTTTTTATTATATAGTTACCACATTTTTCTTATAGATTTAGATTAATACATCTGCAAATAGAATAAATATTTACTTTATGTTCTATGGATTTTATTGGGAAACTATGCATGTTTCGCTTGGTGTATTATCAGCAAATCTGTGTATAGTATAGTATTATCTATTATCATCAGTGGCATGATAATGATTACTAAGCTGCGGCTACCTATTTGTGAATCATTTCAATAAGAAACAAAACACAAACTTCTTCAGCGCCAAATTGCTACCTCAAACTTCAAATCATACACGCGCAATTAATTAGGAAAGGGTAGACAATTGGTGTGCACCCCACAACAATGGTGCACAAGGGTTGGACACCATTGAGCACCATTGTTCAACATTGGTACCAGCCAGCTTCCCTTAGCCATACGGCACAGAAAACAGGAAACGACGATTGTTCCCTAAATTGACACAAGAAACTAACAAACACTCATTAGGCTTTATGCTAGCATTAGATAAGCAACCCCAGGGCCTAGGGCCTAGGGCACCTTACGCTACCCAAGGGCCCAGGGGACCTTACTACCCGAGCTGCAAACAAAGTTACCCGGTTCTTTTTGGGCCACGCCACCTGGGCTGAGAGGTTCTGGCGTAGATATATCGAAGGCGCAGCGCACCTTTTACCCAACTCATGTACTGGATGTACTTCAGTTCATTATATCTGAAGATCGAAGAGGAATATACCAATCAGGCAGCTTTTCAACAAAATCATAAGTGCACAAATAGCCTTTGCGTTCATTCGTTTTAAGTTTGCTTGTCTGCCTCTATGTCGTATGTCCTCAAAAGCCAAACAAAGGGGATTTCATTTAACCTTGTAAGGAGGATGCCTCTCATCCCTTAGAGGCCCTAAGCCCTAAGCCTTAGGCCCTAAACCCTCACAATGGCCTGATTGTCCCCGTGTAATACGTAGAAAGCTCAGCGTCAAAACCCAATTTATTAAAATATTTGCGCCGAGTGTGTGCGCAAACTAAGGAAATGAGGAAAAGAGATCATTCATAAAACATCTCGGGATCCCTTGATTGTCCCCTTTTCTTTGTTCAATCAACCACTAGACAAGCATGAATAGCAGTTTGATGAGTTACAAAGTTATATAATCCACTCAATTATTGGGGGTTTTGCATAGATGACTCTGCTTTGTAGGTGAGGTAAAGAATTGGAAAAATGATATGAGCAGAAATCATGAAAATTGTAGATAAACATTTTCATATAAAGACCGATGTATAAGTGTACACACCTACCACCACATTTACTGCTTTAAAGCAAAATACCGGCCGGTTTTTGGATCGCACAACTGAATTCTTACGCATTTATGCCAATTTGCATGCTTTTTATTTAATTTAATAATTTGTCATTAGAGCGCGCAAAAGAAATGTTGGTGTACTCGGTGAATTATTTTATCTGCATACATAACTGCGGCTGCAGCATATCACTATTTCATTCCCGCGCTTGTTCACCCCCTTGGTAATTTTTCTTTGGTCTTTACTAAATTCAAGTAAACTGGAGTGACTGCTATCCTTTAATAAGAAAATTCTTCTTCCCACAATCAGAATAAGTCCAATAAAAACACTTCAATTTCAAGTGTAGTTCCACGCAATTAAAATCAAACTTGCGCTCTCCTTTACACGCGACGCCGCACATTCCTATGCTTTATTTATTTATTAGTTTTGGAAACATTGTTTCCAAATATTTACCAATCTGCATTTAGCCCCCGTTCAGGTAAAGAGCTACTTGCGCACGCAATATCCAAACCCAAATTCGACAAAATGCCATATGCTAATGTAAAATTTAAAGGGACAGACGAATGGAAAACTGGCTGCAAACGTACAATTAGGTACATTGAATAAAAACCGTGCTTGACAACTTGACATTTGAACCTTTACGACTTTCTATGTTTTACAGACTTAAATTTACCCTACAATACTAACCCTGCAAACGAAATGTTCCCCATGCAAGTGTACAATAAAAACTACAACAAACTCCAAACTCCAACAAGTTTATTTAACATCATTTTATACTTTATACTTGTATACAAGTACTCACTTAGTATTCCACAAAACTCAGTTTTCTTAACAAAAATTACCAGCAACCACTTCTCAAGATCAAATATTAGACAACCAACAAATACATTATTTGTAAACAATAAAACTATAGGCAATTTCAAAATAACTCGAGTTAACTCAAAAGCTTAAAAATACACTATCGGGCTTAAAATACAACAACATCAGCAGGAAAACACTGTAGTAAAAGCAATAACAAAAATAATGGAACATATAAAGAAACAAAATAAATCGAGATGCAATAAAGTTGAAAAAGTTGAAACGCTTCCATACGACGATTATCAGTTATAGCGATGTAAGCTGAGATGGTCCACGTAAACACTATCAAGGACCCAAAAATCGGATGTTATGCCGCTTTAACGAATAAAAGATAACAAACAGCAAAGAAGGAAGAAACCCCCTATTTTAAATAACTTATACTTCATAGGCTCGGATACTTACGTACCTATGCCTCTTGTTGGTAGGCAACCGGAGCTGACGACATTGTAGCACGATCACGGAGTTCAGCCTGAAATGCACACTATTCTTTATATTTATCTTTATTTAAAGCGAACTACCGGCCGGTTTTTGAAACGCATCGCGGATAACTGAATTCTTACGTATTTATGCTAATTTGCTCGAATTTAGCTCGATTTTTTTTATAATAATTCATGATGCTTTGCATAAGCCACACAAGAATGCTGATGTACTCGATGCGTTTCACAACGGCTGGTATTTCGCTTTAAAAAAGCAAATATTTTACTCTTCAAGCAAGTACTGATTAATTCAAGTTGATAAGTATTCAATACGATCCTCAAATATATGTTTCACCAAGTTTAGCAAACAAGTACAGAGCTTTAACAACTTAGGTCACGCGCAAAAAATACAGTCACATAATCTCCAGCATAGATTCAAACACTCTACTAAAATACCGTGAAATATTACGTTCTTACTCTTCCTTACTCATCATGTTTCAATAAACAGTTATATGCATATAAAAGGGCGTACATACATTGCTAAAAAGAATCGCAGTTCAGTCTCAAACAAACTATGGGAACAAAAGCAAACCCCAACAAACCACAAGCGTAAGGCGTAAGTTAAACAAAATAAACCACAAACTACATACCTCGTTCTGATACTGATCAATCCTCCACTGCAAATCCACCAATGTTTTGTACGTCTTCTGCAGTTCGCGTTCTCGTTCCTCTTGTCTTCGTACCTGGAAAAAATGTTCGCATTCATATGGACACAATATGGATGTTGGGTGTACTGTACAGAATGAAAGCTTCAAAATGAGGTCGACGAAACAAGCCACTTTTCACTTAAACGTTTTCCACGTTGACGGAAGAGGAAGGCTACCCTCAATAAAAAAAATCTCGAAACCCCAAGAATAAAAAGTAAAACAATCGCAAACCTCTTCCGTAAGTCGTCCCACACGCTTGTTAATCGACTTCACTTCATGTTCCGCTAGTCGGCTGGAAAATAAACAGGAAAATAAACACACACGACTATGAATTTGGGAGAAACAGAGCCAATATTAAAAAGTACAAACAATAGTATTGTCAACTACGCTTCGCATACTTACCTACGAGAGAAAGAATCTAACCCTATCAACTGGGTACAAGAGCGCGACAATAAATACCAAATATGGAACAATTCGTTTTCAATTGTGTTTATGGTGCCGTAATTCATAACAGTAGTTTTTATTGTCCATCATAAAGATTTACATGGCCTACTTAAAGATTATGATAAATATCACAAAAAGGATAATTAAAGATTATGATAAATATGACAAATATAATACTCACCTGAACGTGCTCATCTCAATCTGGGCGTATTCAATCTCTCGCCGGGTTTCCGTGATCTTATTGACCAGGTTTGTGTGAATCGCCTTGGAAAATAAAATTATCACTGTCTGTACATTAGTTCTTATTAGCGCGCATTCTTAGTTCGTATTAACGTGCGTTCTTAGTTCGTATTAACGTGCGTTCTTAGTTCTTATTAACGTGCGTTCTTAGTTTTTACTAACGTGCTCTTAACAAGGAAAACTCCTTATCGTCTCCACTCCTATTGTCTGCTTGTTCTACCGAATCCCATTTCCACTATCAATGTTATTTTAACATTACTGAAATTGCTCTCATTAGCATAATTACTTCTTCTAAAACTATTATTCACCTGATATCCGCCAAGTTTGACCTTCAGCTTTTTCTCCATCTTTGCAGTCTTCTTCGCTTTGGCGTTCATCCAGTTCTTTGTGATCTAAAAAAAAATATTTCACAACTAACAAAATAATTAACAATATTAATTACTTGCTAATGCATAAAGGGTTGGCAATTTTTCTACAAACATATTCAACCCATTCTAGGAAACTAGATGTTTCACAAGGTCAACGAATAGATCATTACCTGCTGCTCCCGGTATGCGATAATTAGAACCCACCTAACTATTATTCATAAGTCACGAACTAACTCAGAAATAAAATTTAAAGCAAACCAACCAATAACTTCATTCATACTGGAACTTAATAAAAGCACAAATTATTTTGCTACCTTACTGTCCTCACGCTAAGACTACCATTTAAAATCCACAGGGCTACAGCACTTCACGCGGTTTCTTATTAAAATCCGACATTTCAAAGGCCAAAAAAAGTCCAAGATATAGCCAACCATAACAGACAACGAGAAACTAAGCATGTTAGCACAAAACAAGGAAAGGATAAACAAACTCACATTAAACTGAGCATTCAGGGCGTCCACCTGATCCTGTTTGTTCAGGGCGGCGATACGGGTGAAACGACCCTTGCTCTGCACCAGTTCGTTGGAGCATTGTTCAATCACCTCCCACATACGGTCGTCAAGAGGCGGGCCCGGTTCCATTTCCGACCTGAAAATAAAGAACTTTTCTCAAATAGTAAAGGGTGACATACAGTCGTGACGTCATCGCATGACCACATAAAGGCTATCGGGATTCCTTTTAAATATTCCACTTGCATGCGCCTATTTATTGTCGATGTATCCCTTTAACGCTTTCCTCTTGCGTCACGAAAATACAGCCACTGTATTCATAAATTCATATAACGGGGTTTCCAAGTATCCGAAAAAGGTGGATTCTGTTAATACTAGGGTCTGTCAATACTATCGTATTTCTGCACCAAACTTGCATAAATAATATGAAAAATTAAAAAATATTCTCGTGTATTTCCAAAATACTGTAAATTTGCAATTTTCACCATACTTGGACATCCCAATAAGTGCAATTATGCAATATTCTGAACCGCTTACTTAATCAATTCGGCTGCCGCATCCAGATCCGCCTTTTCGAATCCCTCTTCTGGGCGAACTTCATTCACATCCCAGGCAACTAGTTTCGCCATTTCACCCTTCAGCAGGTCATCCGCCTAAATAAGTTGGTTAAACGGTTAAAACAACTAGAACAGATAAACCTTGCAACCTTGCAAGATAATTTAGCATTAATGGTGATAAAGTAAAAGTAGACGGAAAGTTAGAGGAGTTTGGGAGTTGCCTCATGCGGCGCATCTACCCAACTTACTAATATTAAAGTGGCGAATATGATTCGAATGAAAAATCGATCCCACTCAGCATAAATGTGTAGGAAGGCAGAAGGCAGTAATCCACCTATGCTTCAAAATCTGGCCGTTACATCGCTTTAGCATTCGGAAAGGAAGACACACCTTTAGTTTACCTAGTATACAATTTTTGATACGGTCAGAAACCACACGTACACATACAGTGGACTACGAATTGACAATCATCACACAAAAAAGGTACAATAACAAAAACCGCGTACCCTGGCAAAATCCGTCCTATTCATCGTCGACTTGAACGCAAGGTCGTTAACTGACGATGGTTTCGGCAATTCACGTTGAATAACCTAAAAGAAACGATGGCCACATAACCATATTCAACGCCCACACAGTGTAAGAAACCTTTCCTTACTACCCAAGTACAGTACCATTAGTATCAACTTATCAACACGAATGCCTGTGTTAGTGCCATAGTGCCTTACACCAATCCATATTGTCTACCAGAGAACAAAGCAAAACAATAATAAACACTAAAAAGTAAGTACCTGTGTTCTCTGCTGTAGTTCTCTGAGGCGCTTGAGTGCTCGAGCCTTGGCCCTTGATTCGTCACGCTCTGCCGCGTCCTCTATCCAGCCTTCATCAGTCTCTTGCTCAGTTCTAAACATAGTCATTAGTTTCTTTTTCAAGTCCCAGCTCCCAACCATTAGTCTCTTTTTAAGTCCTAAGATATAAGCCTAGTCATTAGTCGCTAAGTCCTAAACTAGTCGTTAGTCTCTTAAAGTCCTAACCGTAGTACTGAGTCCGCCCTATAAACTGACATATATGGTGGCGGTGGCAAAGGAGTCAAACATTTCGGGGCATAAATAATGTTAGTCAAAAATGGAGACTGCAAGGGGATGTGTAAACAACGCGTTTCGCTCAAATAATAATTATACTCGGTGCCTCCAAAGATGCTACTACCGCACTTACAAGTCTTAATTAATTAATAATTATTAACAAATAAAATTAACATACTCTTCTGGTTCATCCTCCGGCGCCACAATCTCAAAATCATTCTTGGGACGCGGTAGACGAGAAAGAGCTCGGCGAAGCTCAACCTTAGCCTCTAATCCTGTAAAAAAGTAAGTAACCAATTAAAAAAACCACACCCCTCTCACAATAGAAACCAGGAAATAAATTCCGTGCGTAAATGGAGGTGGTTATGAGGTGGTTTCCTTAGCTTAGTTAGCTTAGTGATAGACCGTTTTAATAAAACACCATGTTTCACTCAAATATATAAATTTCTAATTGCGAAACACCAAGTTAATAAAAAATTAACAAGATACAGAAATATGCTCCCACCTGCACCTCCACCATCCACATTGATGCCCATCTGATCTCTGAAGGAGGAAGGCGTGGCTGCTACAGTACCCGGAGTTCCTAGAATAAGGAATAAAAACTTGCGTTTCAAGAGAGTGCACTTACAATTAGCGAGCACTTAGAGTGCATTTTCTCCAGGAGAGTACAACATGTTCAAAGTGCTTGCATTTTAATAAGAACAACATAAGCGTGTACAAAGCAATTCACTCACTTCCAAACTGAGCCGCTGAATTAGGCGTGGCAGCAATCGATGAAAGAACAGTGTTCGGGGTTTCAGCTACCTAAATACAAATGAATACCTAAGGAATACAAATGACAAATACAGACTATCTCGTGGGCACAGAGCCTCCCCAAAAGCGGTGAACACATTGGAAAATTACAATGCTTCAACAATGTGTTAATTAGTCAAACCCACAAAAAACACCAATAACAGTGTCCGATGAAAACAAGTGCATGTTTATAGCGCGAGTCTACAAAACCACGAAGAATCTCGCTTGTTGTACCTTTCTTCCATCTACACAGATAAAGTACTCTTACAAACAAAACACTATCTAAATATCTTACCTTAGTTTGCGGAGTCATGCTACTAAAGTCCGAATCGTATAGGGGGTTGTTTTCACCACCCTTCAACGGGGTTTCCACGTTTTGAAGAGCGAGAATATTGTGCACTTCCTAAAAGAATTTTTCAGGTAAAACAACTAACAAAAGACAACAGTACTTTAAACACTTAATCTCAAGTTCAGCAAATTTTCTAACAAGAAAGCTCAATAAAAATAGTAATAAACGAGAAAATGAGCCCCAAGCTCAAAGTACAACTATAAAATACATTATGTACTTTGAATGTAATCAATAAACCTTATTATTAACCTCAAATTCTCAACCAACCTTCTCAAGTCTATCCTGTTGTGCCGGTGTACGAAGTGTTCTCGCCGACATTGCATTTGCACGGGCAGAAGCCGAGTAATCAGTGAGCAGGGCACTGAAATCAGAATTCATCACTTGCCTCACGCTTCTGGCTTCTGCGTGAACGTTATTCAGCCTTCCCCTTCCGAAAAAGGCCTATGCTACCAGACCGTATGATAATAACGAACATAGACACCCCATATCAAGGCATTCACCGCTAAAGCATTCACCATTAATGTACTCTAACGAGAAGGCTTTACCTACCAGCCTCGTTACCGTTACTCGTCGCCTGACCAGGTACGTAGTACGTACGCACGTTGGTATTTGTATAATAATTCATAAAGTACCTTGTGGGAGCGCTATCCGCGTACTGACTGACAGCTTCGGTAGCGTGTCCAATCTTGACAATCTCCTCCAGTTCTTTGTCACTAATCTGTGGAGCAGGAAGAATGAGCTTGCCTAAAACATAATAATGTGACAATATCAGCTGAGCTACAGCACAAAAGGCACATGTACCATAGCACCTAGATTGCAAACAGTGAAAATTTCCCAGGGTGGCAACTTCAAACTTATAATAAATTAGAGCGAAATGTGGCTCCGAAACATCACGTTTCATCCAATCTATAAACGGACCAGGTCCAGTGGAATTTATTAGGTCTACAGAGACAATGAATAAAAACGCACTTCTCTTCTTTTCATTGTTGTCGAACACCTTTCCTGAAGCGTCTTCTTCGGCCCTGAAAAAAAGCACAGGATTTAAAAAATATAAATGTACAATACAATACAAAACAAAACAACAATAATTTGACAATTGCAAGATGAATACGCCAGTTAACCATTTAATCGTCTGTCAAGAAATGGTTCACACATTCTAACTTACCGCTGAGCTAAAAAATCACAAAAAAAAACATAAACATACCTTTCTTTATCTTTCGGCTCTTCTGAGCATTTTACTTTGCAATTTTTGTGAAATAAAGTATTTACGTAAATAAAGAAGTTCAGAAGGAAACCAAACTACCACACGGAAATAAAACGAAAAAAGAAGAAGAATGAATATGAATATAAGAAGCAGAAAAACTTACTTTCTCTTTTTAAGCTTTTCACGATCCACCTTCCTCATATCATTCTCAACTTCTGTTCCACTTTTCTTCTCGTGATCAGCAATCGCCTAGAGAATAAATAAATAATATATGATTACGAAATATACGAAATCTTAAATGACCAAAACAAAAATAACCCCTTATTGTGAGTTGGGATAATGTACCTTCGCCCTATTCTATTACATAATACACAGAGTTCTCATGTAGATTTTGAGCTGGTCTATGAAGTTCTCATGTAGATTTTGAGCTGGTCTATGAAGTTCTCATGTAGATTTTGAGCTGGTATATGAAGTTCTCATGTCGATTTTGAGCTGGTATATGAAGTTCTCATGTAGATTTTGAGCTGGTATATGAAGTTCTCATGTAGATTTTGAGCTGGTATATGAAGTTCTCATGTAGATTTTGAGCTGGTCTATGAAGTTCTCATGTAGATTTTGAGCTGGTATATGAACACCATAGGAATCGCATAACCAAAAGTGCTTGAGCACAAACTTCTTAAGCCAGACGATGAGGAACGAACTAACGAACATCATAGACAATTCCGAAGATGGCAATGTCAAAAATACAATGAGAATCAATCCAACCTTTTGCAAGTTTCCATCCTTGTCAACTCTATCCATGGAGGGATCATGGAATCCAGCAGGGACGGGCTTTTCAAAGGGAATCTAAATTTAAAATATGAATACAACATACCACTTTTTTTAATAAAAAAGCAAAAATGCAGCTAATTGCAATGCGCGCCCGCGCGCCACACACCTTATCATAATCGGTTAGTTTTCATGTTTTCTTTTTATAATCATTAATCAATTAGTACGATTGATTATCACAAACGTAAAATAAAATTATATAGAAGAATACAGAAGGATTCACACCCTTTTGCCTCTTTGGAAGAAATAAAAATTAATAAATTTATAGATTCAATTCATGAAACGTATAACTATAGCACAGGATTTTGTATGAAGATAAAAAAACTGAAATATCATCAGCAACACAAACCCCAAGTTCTCGTGGAATAGACAATAGACAAAAAAAATAAACAACCAACCTCAGCACTATAATCGACTTGGTTTCGGCGGAAGAACTTTCTCTTCTTATTCGCAATTCCAGCAGCCTGAACAGAAAACAGTTAAGAACAGTTTATAAATTATACACGATCAGTGACTAACTAGCGAAAGAAGAATGTTCGGAAAAACGTGTAAATCCTCAACATAATCAGTTACATATGCTAAATGCACAAAGTAAAACCCCATATCCTACAGTAACCCTATGTCATAACAGCCATCTAACCTAATTAGCGTTTTAGTTTCAAGCTTTATAAAGTACACTAACCTGCAGTTCCCTTCTCTTCTGCAATGAGGCAAGACGTCGAGCCTCGCTCAACTGACGTTCGCGAGCCTGGAAAACAGATTGAGGTTTATGTATAATCGACTAGTCGACTAGCTTATTGAATATTGATAGCAATGCTACATAGAAGCAGAAATGAAAACTCGTAATGCAACTTATCAATCCACTCTATGTACCCGAATGCTACTGGAATTCGTTACTTCTACAAGCACTGGTAAGATCGATCGGTGAAAAGAGGGCACAAATCTCGTCGGGAAATCCTACTATCCTACTGTGTACTGTACGTCCCGAAGATCGGCCTATTCATGACACGTTTTCTGCTCTATTTCTGGTAGCACACCGAATCTGGCATGCTAATATTCTAAATGCGACGGTCGGTGGTATGGGTACTTGCTCAAAACCACCTTCCAAATTTATGCAGTATGCAAATTTGGAAGGTTGTTTCGTCGGTCAGGTCAACGGGATTATGCCCAGAGTGAAGTCTAATTGCTTCTGTTTACGCAAAAAAATACCTTTCTCTTCGCCTTCTTTCCCTGTGTGTTTGCGAGACGAGCACGTGCTTCCGACAGCATTTCCAATTCTAAAAGGAAAATATTTTTATTTAAATTCCACAAAAAAAGGTATCAGGGCAATCAGGGAAGTTACGCACACCAGTTTTACGTCTACGCCCACCATGTACCTACCCAGAAAGAAAGGTAACGTGGGCAAAATTAAGGCCGTTCAATGCAAACGCCAGTACAGACATACATACGGAGATAGTTACAAACAACGTGGAAAAAAAATACAACAACAATCAAAAACTACCATCATCGTCCATATCAATGGGGTCGGGGCGTGCGGGTTTCACTTCAGGCGTCGGGTCGATCTCCCCGGGCTTCAGCTTACGTGCCTCGATAGCCTCATCATCAAGACCTTCAGCCTTTCTCTGTGCGTCATCCAGAAGTTGCTCATACCTAGAAATACAAATATCAGTCTTGGGCACGCCAGCACGGATACACAAACGACTGCAAGTACCATTTTGAATACCACTACAAATACCACTTTGTCCAGACACTGTACAATCATTACAAAGACTATAGTACGAACCAATTCGTAGCTCGCTCGCACGCGATTTTACACACTCACACTGATTTATGCACATGCGCAGTAATTTCAATGTGTTAATAAATAATGTTATACTTCATATAGAAGCTGTGGTCCCGTAATGCGCAGAAATCGGAATTGGTAAAACAGGTAAGAATCAAACTGTGGCTCGGCATAAAAGAACGGTGCCTTATAGAAGAAAATTGGACGGCGGTGATTTGTGAATTTGTGCAACTTAGAAACTGTTGAAAGCTTAGCAAATTCAAGTAAGCCATATATCCTAACCTCTCCAGACACTGTGTGGCAGTTCTGCCAATAATAGGGGCGATGGTTCTCCATTGTGTGGGCATGAGCTTGGCAAGGTGGAGCAGTTTCTCATCTTCTTCGCGACTCCACTCGGTCTTCTTGATCGATGGATCCAGCCATTCGAACCAACGAGCCTATAAAAGTAAGTTTCTTATTTTTTTATGAACATTCAGTTACTAGCTTGAGTGGGTCTAGGGCGATTGTCAAAAGAAAAACTAAATGTACATGGTTTCCCGTAGGCCCTGTTATATCATCAGAATTGGAAACGGGCCGTGCTCGGGGTGTTCTGCTCACGATAGTGTAGTGGGCGGTGGGCGGTTAGTGCCCAGCTTCAACTTTAGTCCGACCCAACTTTGATCAGGGACTTGGGCTCTCGTGTCTAATTTCACACACCGCTTGATTCATACATTACTAGAAACGGGTATCATTAAGAAAATCGTCACTCACTTTACATTGCTTAGCAGATTTCCTGTGAAGAAGTGAAGCAATACGACTCCATTGATTCTTACCATACTTCATGATGGCGGCTTTGAGGATTTCATCCTAAATGAACACATCTAAAACTGAAAAGAAATATAAAGCAATAACATAAAGTTATCGCTGGTTTTTAAGTGAAACTAAAATTCAAAATGGGCCAAACGGCGAAGACAAAGAATGATACGTAGAATGAAATGTGTACTAACCTCGGTGTTACGCCAAACACCTCCTTTAATTATAACACGCACCATCTTACGTTTCGATTACCTGAAAATTTCCACTATAGCAAAAGCTATATTGAAATACATCAGCGCCTTGAATCCCTTGAAAAAGGCAGCTATAAAATGCACGCATAATAAACGGGCTTACGGCGGCTATTATGCGTGTATCTGGTCTGTTTGAAGCATGTTGCGCTCAAAACATGTAACACCATAACGAAAAAACACGGCAAAGAATGAATGAAAAAGAAACAAGTAACAACAGATCGACGAAAACGAAACTCGACTTCGATCATCGAGCACATAAAAGGGCGGAGCTAATCTCCGCGCGTCAGTTACGGAAACCGTTCCGTTCCGGCAAAAAACGATGCAGGTTTCACATAATACACAGTTCGAACTTTCGAACATGTACTTCTACATCGAACATTTGATTTTATGTAATATTAATAAGAGAGGTGTAGCTTAGTGTAAAACTAGAACAATGGACCGTTGAAGAGAAGTATGGGGCTTCCAAGTACGGCCGACTTTCTTTCGCATAGAAAAACTGCCGTAACTTTGCAACTACATGAGAAACCGTACTCAGCGCCCAGAAATAGCCAAAAACGGGTTTCTGGACATGCACCGGGTTGAAAACCAAGGCAAATATGTTAACATTTATTAAACCAGTATCAACAAGAATTTTACTATGCAACACACTGCTCAGAAACGCATTTTCAAGCTCAACTGCGGTACATTTCCGAGGATCTTCTTTCGTGTATATCTTCCCCAATTTTGCATACTAAGCAAACCGGTCTTAACAGCCACATTAGAGTAGTCTGGGAGATTTATCACAGAAAAATTGGGGAAACTTTTTTAAGTGGACCTGTGCCTTGTTTATGTTGATATCTTCAATAAAAGAGTTTTTTTTCGGGATACAAGTATTTACTTTCAGCACACTACTCTATCATGCTCACTTTCAAACATGAGTTCATATGTCTGTTAACAACTTAGTAAATGCGACGCAAATCTTTTCATAATTTATGTTTTTACATAAAAGTAACAACGAGACTATAAAGTTTAGCATAGTATTCATCTCGTTAGCCAAATAATCCAGAATAGGTTTATGGGGTTTGCAAGTATGCTGGAAAGTTACCGTATCTTGGAACTACACGATAAAATTATTTTAATTTTTCATATTATATATACAAGTTTCGTGCAGAAATACGGTAGTATTGACAGAGTCACACCGAATTTTTGGGATACTTGGAAACCCCACTATATTTGAGGTACATTTAGAATCGCAATTGCAAGTGTAACTTTCGTCATCTGTACGATCGCGTAGGCTTTAGTTAGCCGTTCTCCAAAAATGCCTACCAAAGTGAAAGGTGTATGTGTTTCAAAATAATAAAATATTGCGTCCCGAAGCGTTTTGTCCGTAATGCATTTTGAGACTACGGTGTAGCGCGCCATTTGGAATTTTTCTGGCGAAAAATTTGCATACACCATATGGCGGGCATGTTTGATGATGGTGCCGGCAATCGGAAAGTTTGTTCAAGGTTTCTAGCCGATTCAACGGTATTCCGAGCGCAATCAGATCTTTCCTAGTTGAATAATGCACCTTTCAAAGTCTTTCGAATGGGTCTGCTTTTTGCCAAAATGCGGGAACTTGAACTTTTTTCTTTTGGAGTTTAGCGTCTTGAATCTGCCCATATTTCTTGAATTTTGTTCATCTTTCTTGACCCTTATCGCTTTGCACACGCTTTAGCTGGTCGGGCGCTCATACAAAATTTCAGCTCGTACACCCACAAAATTTTGCATCGGTTTCAGACGGGTAAACACTCGTAAGCGGCTGATTGACTCAGTCCAAGCTGCTCAACTAGCCAGGAAACATGGCCCGAGCAGAATTTGAGTACGATGAGGTCTGTTTCAATACTACTAGGCACATATTGCGTTTTTTTTTATCCTGAAATTCACACGATAGGCAATGATTAGAAGTTGTCATGATACACACATTATTCCATGCCACCTAATATTAGTATTATTATTAACACATTAAAATGTGATCAATATGATGAAAATGATGCAAAATATTCATTAGCCATTGAGTGGCCGTGGCCATCCGCCATCACCGTAATTGTAAGTATCGAACAAATCCGTATGACTGTTCTTTCATATTCATATAAGCATCTTATATTGGGGGTCGGAAGAAGCTCTGTTCGTATCATCTCTTTTTAGGTGGGCAACACGTTCTACTATGTTTTGATCTCGTTCTACGCCCTCATCCTCATCCCGTGCACCTATTTCTTCTTCCCTTGGTTTGGAAAGAAAGGTGAGAAGTTAGAACAGTTCCGGCGTTGATAGGTACTTGCGGTTTTTTCACCCTACCCATGATTTTCTTTCCCTAGTATCCTGAGGCCATATTCACCACTCAATTCCCCATGGGGAATTCCGGAATTCCCTGACTTTTTCTCTGCGTCTCTCACATTAGGATGCAATTTTCTGTCCCCAGGGAGTAATTGGCCTCTGGTTCTCTGCGTCCACAGTTTACTAATCGTAATTTACCTTGTCGTGACATTTTCGTGTAAAACCATATTTTATGAAGTACCGCTAATCACGTGTAGTACACTAATGCACACGTAGTTATTAGTGATTATTTTAACTTTTTGGATATGGTTTACTTACTTTGACCTCAGTTATAGAAGAACGCAAGGTGGACGTGCGTGAATGCCAATGCGAGGGTTGTCAAGTGAAACGTGAGAATAAGGAGAAAAACAAGCCATGGCAGACTACAACAAAAGTGATCAAGATTGTTGGACTTCTCGGTGCGTTTGTGTTTTGTCCATGTATAAGTTTAAATACATGCTATTTCTCATTCCCCTCGCCCCTCCACCTCCACTTATACCTGAGGCCGTTTTCACCAACACACAGGGAGCGCTCTGAATCTCTTCTGCTCTCGCACTCTCTACGCACTCGTTAGCTCCCTGTAGAGACCAGGGAGGGTTCTCTGCGTATTGGTGAATACGGCCTCTGGGAGGGCACCCGGTTAGTTGGTGAATAGGGCCTCGGAAGGGCGATCTCTCCAGGGAAATCGAAATCGTAACGAAACCAAAGTTTTTTGTTTGGGGTTTCCATGTTTGCGATTCGCTTGCGAAAATGACATGTTTGCGATTCATGCGCAAGTCGTAAATGACAAACCGCTGTCCTGTCAGTCGATGTAAATCTAGGTCCCGCAGCGAGTATCTAGTACGGATCTATTTCAAATAGTACGGGATATGATACACTTGATCGCACTTCGCTGCAGGACCATGTCAAACGTTACATTCAGTTGCATTTGAACATTGACTTGAACATGGACAGCGGTTTGTCGCAAGTGCGAATCGCATACAGGAAACCCCATTATAATATGGAATGCCTGGAGTGTGCTGGTGCAATCCGAATTAGCATCGCATAATTTTAGACGGTGGTCTTGAGCTGGTAGTCATACCACCGCCGGGATTAGAATGTTAGGTATGGTGAAAATCAGAAATCGTATCATACCACCGCCGGGATTAGAATAATAAAGTATCGGAAACTACATGCAATGCATATTTGGATGGTTTTGAGCTTTTCCCGACGAGTTTTATGCCCTGGCTGGTGCGCTATTCTGCGCTTTGCTTATTGATTAGACCCCTCATTTCAGTTGCATGGTTGGCCTTCCTCTGGCTCGTGCAAAAGGTATCCAGTATCGAGTCCACCCACGAAGAGTACAACCCATACGCAATTCTTGACCTGGATAGCGTATGTTTTCTTTCATTTGTTACTAAATATATCGGAAGTTTGTTCTGTTTTTGTGCAGTGGCATCACTGACATATGATGTGTGTTACTCTTGTTACATAATATCACCTGTTTTTTTTTTTTGAAACCAAGCATAATAACGTGTTTATGCTACTTACCACACTAATTTGCCAAACGATTTGTTTGTTTAGGGCGCCGATGTTACGGAAGTAAAGAAAAAATACCGTGAGCTGTCGAAGAAGTTTCACCCTGACCGGTCTGTTTTAATTTTAATTTTTTAATTTTTCGCTTTATTATTTTTTAAGATTGCAATTGGTAGCTTTATTTGCTATTATTCAAAATCTTTATTAACAAATAAATAAAGAAACAAACAACAACACAATTAGATACTATAGAATACAAGTGTAGGTATTACCAAAGAAAGGACTTGACACCTTCACAGGAACTGCACAGTTATAGCTACCTGCGTTTTATTATTCTTTCTATTTGCTTCTAATTTTCTTTACCCACGCTATGTGGGATTTTGAATGCCACTAGATTAATCATTAATGTTTATTTACCCTTTCCGATCAATTTATTCTTTTGAATGGGTTTGCTTATTTTCTATTTTTAGTGGTGGTGATGCTGAAACGTTCGACAAACTAGCCAAGGCTTATCAGGCTCTGACAGACGACGAGGCTAGAGAAAACTGGGAAAAGTACGGAAACCCTGACGGACCAACTGGTGAGCTTTGCTTGATTGTTGATGAATTTTGCATTTTAATCTTCTTCGTTGGTGCCACATCTAGATCAACAACTGTTCACTCCTCACCCCAGGTTTATAAACCTCGTGAAACATTTTCACTTGCAAGGACATTTTTATTTAGCTTTACCACTATACCAGTAGTAAGTAGCTGGAAAAATAACGAACTCTAAAGTTTATACATATGCTAGCTATTTCACGCGGAGGCGCTTGTACCCCTGAATATAAACCAACCACTTAGGTTGGGCGTGGCATTATTAAATCCCCAGATAAGTGTGTTAAGTATTAAAGCTAAATAACAGCCGGTTTTTGTTGAAACTCGTCGTGAACAACTGAATTCTTACGCATTTATGCGAATTTAGCTCGATTTTTTTATTCTGATTTTGATTTATGTTCATTTGCATAATAATGCTGGACTTCTCGATGTGTTTCAAAAACCGGTCGCCGTTTTGCTTTAATCTTTCAATATTCAGAAATTCAGATTCTAAACGTTCTTTTTTAGCCACTACCTTTGGAATTGCTCTCCCGAAGTGGCTAGTTTCGAAAGAGTACGGACTCTGGGTGCTGGCCTTTTACGGTCTCGTCTTTATGGTCATTTTGCCTGTTGTCGTGGTAAGTTTTTTTTATCTAATTAATTTTTGTTGCCTCATGCGATGCGTTTATTTACATCATTCAAGAAAATAATTTCACGTTAACCTTGACTAGTATGTGCTTGTTTATCCAGCGGCAAGGGTTAGTTAGACCGTTTTATTATAATAATATGAGAGCTGTATTTGTGCTCCGCGTATTTTTTTGCCCAGACTGACAATGAGGTGATTAGGTGATTTATCTAAGTATGCCCTTTTGTATCAAAAAGGATATATGCGAAGATTTATACTAAAGCTATAAACTGTAAAATTCTACTACGATGGTGATAGGCGGTGATGTTGTTGAATTTAACGCTGCTTCCGTTTCAGGGTATCTGGTGGTACAATTCAATTAAGTACAATGTGGACAAGGTGCTCATCGATACCACGCAATTGTTCTACTACTTTCTTCACAGGACACCTAAGATGGAGCTCAACCGTGAGTTTGTTGTTGAAGTTTTAACATTTAAAGGGACTGTCAAGCCGGTTTTGCATGTTGGGCTCAGAAAAAAGCTTGCCTTTTGAAGCTAAGGAAAGTGAAAATAAAAATAAACAAAAACTTTCATGTAAGAAGAAAAACGATTTCAAACCCCTCCAAAAAACTCCTTCAGTATGGGATTCGAGTCGTGTGAACAAACTCAGAACTATTCTCTGCCGCAGGACCGTTTGCTGTTAGACAGCAAAGAAAAAGAGGAGGGCGCGAGAGAAATTTGTTTAAGTCAGCAAAGAAAAAGAGGAGAGCGCGAGAGAAATTGTGTAAACTACGGTAGCTGTGACAGCGTGTTATAGAATATCTGTGAATCAGGCTTGACATGCCCTTTAACCCTACCTCGTTCAGTGTTAAAGTGAAATACCGGTCGGTTTTTGAAACACCGAGTACACCATCATTCATATGCGGCTTTTGCAGACTAAAAAATCGAGCTCAATTCGAGCAACTTTGCATAAATACGTAGGAATTCAGCTGTGCATGATGCGTTTCAAAAACCAGCGTGTATTTCGCTTTAATAGAGTACACATAATGAGTCGACTTATCCTAGCTCCACCCAACCCAGTAGCTACTTTCGTTTAGCTACCACGTACGATTTTATATTCTTCCTTTTTTGTTTATGTTTTTTTTGTTTATATGAATAATGTTATATTATGTAGGAATGCTGATGATTCTGGCTGGTTCTTTCGAATTCTGGAAGCAGTACAATAAGGAGATTGTTGAACGGGAGACCGATGATGTCGAACTTCCTCGGTGATTTATTTATTTATTTATATTTATTGTTCCACTGATTTTGTAATTGATTTAAATAAAATAATTACTAATAATAATTTATTACGCACAAAGACAGTCAAAGAAAGCAATGTTTGTATGTGGCTATTTAGTATGTATGTGGCTCTTCAGTGTAATCCGTAATGTAGCATGTAGCGTATTTTCGTGCGTTTTGTGTATAGCTTAATCTGCCTGCAAAAATATTTGTGTGGGAGCACTGAGCAGAGAGTTTTTCAGTTTCTTCGTTCTTCCCATGAGTTGCTTGTTGCTCCACTGCAATAAAGATGTATACTTAAATAATAATGTAATAATATTATTTGTTTTCAGCCTGATGAAGCAGTTCTCAAATCTGGGTGAAAATAAGAAGGAACGTCCGCTTTGTCTACCTTATGCACTGAAAGTAGGTGTTTTGGGTTAATTATCTTCTTTCTGCAGCCACTGCATTCTCAGGCGCGCAAATGCGTAACCGCGTCCGCCGAGAAGAGGGATTTTTAACATGGGAAAAGTTGAGACGCAGAAAAGAGGATTCTCTGTGTTTCGAATTTTTCAATGCAAATTTGCAACCTTTTCCCGCGGACGCGGCTACGCATTTCCGCGCTGCGCACCTGAGGATCAGAGCAGTTGATGTTGATAATTGCTGCTAAGGGTTAGTTACCGCTTTCAGCATTTCTAGTTCGTATTTTATTTTGCTATTTATTCTTGCTTCGCAGTTTCCTTAGATCTTTAATTTACAACCTGTTTTTATTTTTTATTAGAATATTTTGTGAAAAGTTTATTAGAAAAGGTCTGAAAGAATATATTTTTGTGATTTTACTGCTAATATATACTAATTTTTAAATTGTACTTAGGCTCGTATCCTGATTCATGCTTACCTAAGCCGCACTCCACTCGAAAGCAAGGCTCTGGAACAAGATCAAGAGTACGTTGGTTATGATTTTTAAGACTTTAAGACTGACAATTTTGTGAAATGTTTATGTTTGTTTACTTTCGTCACTCAATTCATAGTTTCTTTACTCAGTTCACTTGGTACACATTTTGGCGTGATAATAATAAATAATGCAATATTTTTCACTGTGGCTAACAGTAGCATACAATAACAGAACGACAGAACCTTTACATACTTTTTTTTGTTTTAGGTATATCATCAATCGTTGTTTGCGTTTAATTGAAGAAATGATCTCGTGCTCGCAACAAATGTCGTTTTATTCGCAGGTACTTTTATTTGCTTTTACCATCATAGTATGTTGTTAATGACTCTCAGTCTTCAGTGAGTTGTACTTGTGTTGATTTTGTAACTTTTATTCTATGTGGAAAATGTGAGCCTGTCAAAATCAGCATTTTTCTCGGCGGTTGAATAACCGCCCATTTAGGTCAAAGTGCCATTTTCAACAATGGAGAACATTCTTCGTTTGATGCCCATGATTGTGCAGGTGGGTGTTTTGTTTTGGGATTTGTATGTAAATTTTGAGAATTCGCATGTTTGGTCGTGCCGTTTGGTGCTCTGCGCGCTGTTATTGCACACATGGTTCCCACTTTAATGGGACACAACTAGTGGGAAGAATAGTTGCAGTCTTTCACTTCAACGCGAATTTTTAGTTTGTAAAAATTAAAAAAAAAATATTCATGACGTTCTTTTTTGCAGGGACTGTGGCCAAAGAATAACCCACTTCTCCAACTGCCCCATATCACCGAGCATACACTGTTCTCGATGCGACGCGTAAGTTGGCTTTATATTTTAAAATTGAATTTTTTGTTTCAGCCATGAGAGGCACGTACAGCCGAAGGAACGTAGCGCAAAAAGCGTTTTTATTTTACCATGCACCTGCAACATTGACTTTTCACTGGCATCTGAATTTCTGAATTTGTATGAACTGTTGAGTATGTTGAGTGTATGTATTTATAAATTTATATTGGAAAAAAAGTTAGCAACGAATTTTTTTTGTTCATGCATTGTGTCTCATAAATATTTCTGCATATTTTCAGCAGGCGATTAAGTCTTGTGCCCAACTGGCGCGTTTGGATGATGCTAAGAGGAGACAGGTATGTTTTGTGTATTATACCATATGTTTATTGTTATTGATGTGTACTTCTCCCTTTTGGTTGTTTCCCTCTGGAGGGGTTCTATCCATGTGAAATTTTATCGTCAAATGTTACTATGTAGTATGTACGCAAGTGTTCTTGCTTCAATGATGAACTAAGTAAACGTGGACGTAGATAAATATGATAATAGGGATATTCATGTCTTTTACTGTATTGGTTTATATTCAATGGTTGTTTTGGTTTATGTTCAATGGCTGCAGAATTGCTGGTTTTATTATTAATTTGTTTGCGGTTTCAGCTCCTTAGTACTTTGGACGATTACGAGTACCGTGATGTGCTGGTGGTTCTCTCTTCCATGCCACAACTTAAGATTGACACTTCGTTTGAAGGTAGGACTTTTATTTTAAAGCGTTATGGCGGCCAGTTTTTGAAGCGTGTGATGGACGACTGCATTTCATATGTTGTGATATCCGGATGTTATACCACTTTAACACAATGTTATGCTTTTCCACCCATTTTCTTCTGTGACAGTCTCGTTTTTTTAATTCCAGTACCATTTTCCTGAATGCGTAAGGATAGGGTAAGAGTATGTAATGCTTTTATTTTAGTTCAAGGTGAGGATGACAAACACGATATTACAGCCGGATGTCTTGTTACTCTGAAGGTATGCTTTCTTTTTCAATAGTTTTCTTTTCGAATTCAGAATCCGGAATGCTAACTTTGCCGTGTGCTTTTCGGCTTTTCCTGCAATATGTGGAGGCCAAAATAACGAAACAGTATGTCGAAAGAGCTTATTGTTGGGGATCGAATTTCCTTATTAAAGCGAAATACCGGCCGGTTTTTGAAACGCATCAACTACTCCCTGCTTTCCTATGCTTCATATGCAAATGGGCATAAATTTGAATAAAAAAATAGACCCCAAATATACCTTTTTTTTTAGCATAACTGCATAAGAAGGCTGATATTTGAGTTGTGTTTCAAAAACCGGTTGGTATTTCGCGTTAAAGGGGAAAATGGACACGTCGTGTGACTTGAAAGATGAACTGGTAGGTTCTTGATATAACGCATTTACTAGTTTCCTTTTCTCAGGTGACCCTTACTCGAGAGAGTCTTTTGGCAAAAGACCTTGTTGGATGGGACGATAAGCTGAGGAAACTGGAGGAGGAGGGATCGGATGCGGAACAGGAAAAGGTATAGTAATAAAGATTTGAGCGTCTTATTTACGCCCAATAGAGCATATGTTATCGTTTAGCTTTAGCTAATAAATTAATAAAGCTAGTAAAGTCCATTTATTTTATTCGGGATCCGCCGCTCGTAAACTGAAGTGCAACCACGAATTCATTTGTAAGACAAATGATATCGTAACCGTTGGGACCACGTCGAATGGACTTCTGAGGCAAATTATAAAGCGCTTGAAACATTGGGGTCTGAATTCTGACGTATTAGTGCTAATTTGCTCGTATTTAACTCGATTTTTTATTGAGGCAAATTATAAAGCGCTTGAAACATTGGGGTCTGAATTCTTACTTATTAGTGCTAATTTGCTCGAATTTAACTCTATTTTTTATTCTAATTCATGTTCATTTGCGTACGCTGCATAAGAATGCTGATCTACTGGTTATGTTTCTAAAACCGACCGGTATTTCGCTTTAATTGTTGAAATATTATTTTGTTTAGGACGATGAGAAGGAGGATGTAGAGGACGAGAAGGAAGATAAGGATAAGGACGCGTGGAAGGTGGGCAGTGTTATTCTCTATTTACTTTATCTATAAAGTTCATATTTTTAATTTTTTTTTTAAATTTGAATATTGATTGATGACTGCTACTTTAAAGCGGTATGGATAGTGTACTGAATCGGGTGCTGTACAATTGATTCCCATCTTTTGTGAATTGTTATTTATGGTACCACCAAAGTTTTATTAAACACATCAATATGATGTGTCTAGTGCCTGCGAGGGTGGAAAATGACAACTGACAACTTCATGAGGAAGAGTAATCGACAGTAGCAAGATTGCATTGCAAATGAATGTTTTCTTATGCACAACTTTTTTTCGAAAGGTCTAATAACCAATAACCACGGAGTTTTGTTCCAGTATGTGAAAGCATTACTCATTTATTGTTCTTTCTGTTGGGTATATATTATATCTGTCTACAGTCTACATTGTAATAATTGTGTTTGCCTTTAGAAGAAAAAGCTATGGGACAAGAAGGGTGGAAAGAAGGGCGGCAACAAGTTTATGAAGCAGAAGAAGAAGCCGGCAGCAACGCCCGCTTCACCCACTGCTGCGGGTGCCACTGCCACTGAAGTGCCTGCAACGGCTACGGCGGAAGGAACATCTGCCGAGGGAACGCCGGCACAGGTATGATACATAAATTGTTAATTTGATGAGTTATCTTGATGAGGGTCACGAGCTTTTGTCATTTGCTATTCCGTATAGTGAACCTCTACTGAAATGCTAATTAGATAAGCTAGCCAAATAGCGGGATTAAGTGATGTACTGTCTGTTTTATCCGTTTATCCGAAACAAGTTTTCTAATTTCCTTTACTCAGCTCCCACTAGAAGTTTCAAATTCGTAGCTTTTACTTAAGGAGCACAAAAGTGTGCTAGTGATATATTGCTTTTCTTTTGGAATTGTTGAACGTAGAGTCCCCTAGGGTTTAGTTGTTTAATTCTAGACCCCGTCGAAGAAGGCGCCCAAGAAACAGAGTCATGATGATGAGGAGGCGTCGGATCAGGTTGGATTACTTTATTGATGTTCTCTTTTCCTGATGGGAGATTATAACCAAGGGATCGCAGAGAGAGAGCGAGAGAGAGGGGGGGGGGGGTAGTGAAGACTGCGAAGAGAATGTAAGTTATAATGGCGTTTTTTTAGGAAAGTGCTTCGGGCTCGGAATCTGGTGACGAGGGAACGACAAACGCGGAGAACAACGACGACGAGAGCGACGTGGATGATAATTGGAAACCGGAGAAGCCGGTGTTCGAGACGAAGACCCGAGAGACACACCCCGTACACTCGCCTGAGTACCCAGGAGGTTTGGATTTGTAGTTTGTAGACTGTAGATTGTAGTTAGACCAGTCCTGCAGTTCTGAACTAACTGGCCATTAGACTCGCGCATCACCGTGAGAGAATCAAATAACTATCGGGATTAATAAACAGTTCTCGCACAATAAGTATATCCAATATGTATTTAGTTATGCGATTTGTCATGTGGGTGTTTCGTTCTTTTTTATTCAATTATTCGCAAGGCGGCTACGGTGTGTGCCGGTGCCCTGTGTGCATGTAGTTTGTCGTCATTAATAGTTACCACCGCAGTTTCAGATAAGTACGAGTGGTGGTGGTTAACACTGGCATTCAACGACAAGAAGCAGAAGAGACTGTGCGCGGCAGTGACACCGGTCAAGACACTCATTGACACACAAACGGTAGGGATTTTTAGTTTCTAGACAGCAGGGTTACGGTAGGTGTGTACTTGATTCCCACGATTCGCAGATGATAGGTTAGGAATCGTTGGAAGTGTAATTCTTGAAATATTGGTGTGGTTCTTTCTACTAAGAAATCCCTACCTGCTGGTCTATGAGGCATGAAGTCCATGGTTATCTCCCCATTGAAACATTGCGAATGAAAACGAAGAATTCGAATCGTTAGTATCATAATATGTATAGTATTTCAACAAATATGAAATTTGTTGCACATTGCGCATGTGTAACCGAATAAACTTACGCAGCCAACGTTTGTGAGATTGTGAGTGTATTACCTTACCTTACCTTGATTACCTTGACGACTCGTACTTCAGCGTCCAGGTCGATTTGACAGCTGCGAGTCCCACGTTGCATTCCATTGAAATAAGGGCAATGATATCGAGTGCTTTTAGATTGACATGCGATTCACGGCGCCCGAACAAAAGGGCGTCTACTCGTTCACTCTGGGTGTCCATTCGGATTCGTACATGGATGCCGACTACAGTGTCGATATTAAGGTTGGTGGTTGCGACCATGTTAGTGTATAGCGTAAACTCGTTGACGAACTGACCGACGAAACCTCCATCCGAATTAGCATATTGCATAAATTGCGACGATGGTTTTGAGCTTTTCCCGACGAGTGTTTGTGGTGTATTCTGTATTCGTTGGTATTTTTTCATTGTTTTTGTGTTGAAGTTGACCGACTCCGACTATTTGTGAGTGTGAGGAAAATTTCCAACGTATTATTTTCATTTATTAGGATTGTTGTAATTGTAGTTTGTATTGGTTTTTGATTCTTGGAAGTGCGTTATGCACGCGCGCTTCGGTGGACCTATCAAATGTGCAATAGAAAACGTTTACGCATTCCTTTTCAGCTCCACGTTAAAGAGGCGAAGGTGGTTGCACCTGTCAAGTACGAAGATACTGAAGATGAGGATGAGAAGGTTAGTCGATTTTGGAATTTTAATTTTATAAGAAGAATAATAGTGCCCCCTGAATTAGCGTTTTGTATCGTTCACTATCCCCACTCTTATATCTCATTATTAATTGCATTGTATTTCGAAATTTGATATATCAATATCAGATTCAAAAAAAGGTTAGACCCTTCGCAAGAGATCTGAGCTCCGCTCGGGTCCCCGCCTGAAATACGCGGTCTGGCTTGCTATGGGTTTTTGGTTTCTGTTAGTTCACTTCCTGGTCAAGGATAGCGATTGAGCAGTCGTAATAATTGTGTTATTAATTGAAGTTCGAACCCAGGACCTCGTTCTCGAAAATGTAGCCATACTGCGTAACTAAAGTATATGGTACTCTGTTTCAGGCCAACGCCTCGTCTTCTGAAGAGTACACGGAGGACAGTGAAGATGATGACGAGTAGATTCTGGAAGTTCTTTTCGAAGTTTTGAATCGGAAAGCCGAGGTTCAGGGTCATCTAGATTCTTTCTTCTTCTTCTTTCCTGCTCGCAGCTCGCATGCTAATTTGGCTCTCGTTGGGTTTTTTTATCCTCGCCTTGGATTGTCATACAATACACTAATAATCCTGTTGTCCCGTTGATTTCTAATTTCTATGATGGGATTGTGCCGTATTGCCACGCGGTATCATACTAGTAGCAACTGTTGTAATTTATTGACTATCACCCACCTTTCCTGTATCGCTATGATTCCGGGGATTTAAGAATATGTTTGGTTTCGGGAATTTTCGACTTTTGCTTTGTGGCGTAGAGAATATATCAATATATCTTTAGCTTTGTATAGGTAGAGTCGGACATAGCTGTTTGCTAGAAGTCATCGTTTTCGTACTAAAGTGAACAAGCTTGAGGATTGGTATTTTCTTGCATTTTTGATAAATGATTTGGTGGTGTAGGACCTCAGAGACAACAAGTGATTCAAGAGTTTTGCAATCTTGGGACTCCAGGGTCCTTAGGAGGAGAGAATCAGAGGCCATATTCACCACGCCTGTTCCCACTGGGAAGTATTCCCTCAATTCCCTGGGGACAGAAATTAGCATCCTAATGTGAGAGACGCAGAGAAAGAGACGGGGAATTCCCAATGGGGCATTGCGTGGTGAATATGGCATCAGAAGGCTCTTATTTAAGTCACTTTTGCCATTGGTTTCTGATGGCCTGTTTCTATACTTTTTATATGGTTTGAATTTACTTAGAGCTAGTAGATCGTTTATTATGACAAAATTATATTTCGCCGTGTTTGTCCCAGGATATGTGTGCTTTCTTCCGAGTTTGCGACCTAGTGTAGGAATTTATCTTCGGGCAGCTGGTTGGCTTAAGTAAATTATATATTTATTGCAATGTTTAGTGAGAATCTATCTGTGATGTGATATAAAAGAGTATTTTTTATTTATTGAATTTTCGTAAGATGCAAGCTATGTTTTTATAGTGGTGTTGAAGGATGCTGGACTATACATTTCACTTTCGCTCTATTACTTATCTTTTTATTTTCCAATAGAACTTTTTTCTTTTATAAATTTGGGTACTTGGTTTAGGGAATGTTTTTTATTTAGTTGTGAAATACCTAAGTTAGTGTTTGATGAAGAACATGTCGTTTCTAAAGAGTTGTTCTAGTGGTAACTTTTTTGCTAAGGAATGGGCTCATTATAGGCTTGGCTAGACGGAGAGTATCATGAAAATCATTGGTTTTTTGTTTATCTTTTCTCTATTGTTTCTCTATTCATTTTTGTCTGTAATAAAGAGGAAATAAAGATTATTGTTTACGCTATTTTTATGTTTATGTTAATTTTCGATTAGGTGTACTGTTACGCCTGACATACATTAGTACTTTGCATAGGACAGGCAACGTGAAAATTCGAGGTCGCTCCATCGCCGTGCGCTTAGCTAAAAGGGCTCGGCACGGTGAGGCCGCGCACCCCATATCGTGTGCGGCAGAGGCGCCACAGGTGCGCGAATGTAAGGTGGCGTACATAAGCTGCAAACGAGGCTCTCATGTTGTAGCTCCTCTAAGTGATGCGCCAACTGGAATTAAGCATGTTTCCGCACGGGTCTTAGATGTGGTGTGCCGCGGAGTTTCGTTAGTGTTCCTTAAATCTGCTCCACTCTCTTTCTTTCTTGAATTGCGGACATACGACAACCGTCCCACAACTACCCGCCACCGCCGCGTACGAAAACGGGGTGCGCTACATGGGCGTGGCGAACCCCTTCTAGGAGGCGCGGCGCACCTGTCGCGCCTTACTGTGCGCCGCTAGTGCGCCAAGTAAAATAGGACACTCCCCGCGCTCTAGTGGGGGTGTGCCGCGCACCAGCGGCGGACCTCTATTTTGTGCGCGGCGATGGCGCGGAGTTTCACCAGTGCGTGAACCAGAACCATCTGCCGGTAGGAAACTTACATTACACCCTGAGGCGTTGCCATTGGGAATTTGTAGGTGTTGCCATTGGGAAATATAAGGGTAGTGGGCGGGCCACCAATTCGCGCGCGGAAACCCCTTCGATCTTCTACTGCCAACATAACGCTATAAGAATCGATAATCACTCATGCATCTGTTTGTCCTTTGGGCGCCATTGTCATTTTCGAAAACAATATTGTAGTGGAGATGCGTGCGAATTACTTGCGCTTCTTATTGTATCTTCTACTTCGAACATTCTCATATAAGAATCGTAATCACCACATATGTTTGTCTTTTGAGCTCCCCATTTTTCAGAACAATATTATGCCCTTTTCTTCTCGTTCTTCTCAAGTTAAAAGTATTCGTTTCAACGTATAGTTTTACTCATTATCCTAGACATTTATCATATCCCCTTTAGTACGTGGTCGATGGACGGCATCCTCGTGAACACAAACACAAACCGCCGGCTTATGCAAAACGGAGGAGGAAAGAAGCACCGCCGCCAGCAAGTATGGAATGCAACCGAGGATTGCAAGCTCATGAACCAGGTACTTTGAAAGACGAGATCTTATTTTGAGCGTTTTGTTGTGTGCGTCATCTGCTTGTCAGCTAGTTCATAATGGGGTTTCCAAGTATAGCGAAAATTTACGGTATTTTGGAACTACACGAGAACATTTCTTTATTTTTTCATATTATACATGCAAGTTTCGTGCAGAAATACGGTAGTATTGACAGAATGACAGAGTCTCATCAGTAATTGTTTTGTTAACCACTTGTACTCATATGACCGGCTATGTGGATGGTTAATGTGTATTACTCTATTCTATTTTAGGATGATTTGATTATTCGATACGCCTACCCCAATTTGGAAGTCGGCCACAGGCCATATAATATACGATCACAAGGAACCCTACGAATCCTGGACCACAAACTACAAGAAGGAAATTGGGGCATAATTCACGAGTCACTTGCCCTGCTTTGGTTATTCACGGGACAGATGATGAGGTATGACAATAATCATTTTCTTTGTCTCATTTCCTGCTGTTTCAAGTAAGTAATAAGGGTGAATTAGTTTGGCGCTTCTAATCGTTGAATCACTGATATCACTATCGGAAAGGCCGTTGTAAATACACTCTGTCGTTTAGGTCACTGATTTCTCCCATGGCGTGTCCGTCTATGAAAGATGTCCAGCCGCCGTCGAACCTCTTTGGGTTAGTCTTGAAGTTTGTTTGTCTCATGTTGACCTGCACATAGACGCGGACTTAGCGCAAAAAGGTTACTGCTAAGATATACAGCGAATGTACGGAAGTATTACCCCCATAATGTTTGTTCAAAAAGTGATGTGTTCCTTGTGTAATGGGGTTTCCAAGTATCCCAAGAATTCGGTATGATTCTGTCAATACTACCGTGTTTCTGCACGAAACCTGCATATATAATATGGAAAATTAAAAAAATATTCTCGTGTAGTTCCAATATACTGTAAATTTTCACCATACTTGGAAACCCCATAAGTGTTCATTCACATGGTGGAACAGTGAGGACTCTAACATTCTATACTCTTTTGCCACGATTGAATTCTATTGGACGATTCGACGATTGTAATTTACATATCTCAGAGCTCTTGTTTACTGTATTGTTTAGGTTGCTGGAGCTGGTCATAATGACGTCGAATTGCACGTAGCATAACTCGATCGTCGCAGAATATCTCGATCGTGGATCACAAGGATCCCCACCATGGACCCGGACAGTTGGATATCACAAGAAGGAAATTGGGGCATAATGGTCAGTTGCTTTCACTGCAAAGGGCTTCACATCATCTTTCTATGCCGCTTTATGATTCGTTATTTTTTAATTTGTTGAAGGTAGATAGGATAGCGTGACGCGGTGATAAGGTTCAAATACCCAACTATGTCCCTCTCTTCCTCCCTCCGTCTCTCTGCCTCCCTCGCTCTCTCTCCCCTGCCCCTCCCTCTCTCTCTCCCTCTTAGCCCCAGGCTACGCAGATGTTCTTCCCATACCATTTGCACCTGTACCCTTGACCTTGACCCCAACGTGAGACTCCGCCCCCTTACGACATTCATCTTCATAGTTTATTCATTCCCAACCACGACGTCTCCTAGTCTCCTCTGTCAAGCAAGCTGGGTTTCGCCAAGTTTGTGCTCGATGTTTCCTGTGCGTGTGCATGCCTTGCCTTCTTCCTTTTTTTCTTTTCACCTTCTCATTGCTGAAGCTCTGCGTAAATGTAAATATAAAACTCCTATACGAAACTGAGCACAATGTTTATCTTTGCGTACTAATTCAAGCTTCTTCTCTAAATTATTTTTTTTCGCGCCTTCAAAGTGTACGTTTATATCGGTGCTATGTGAATAGAAGAAAATTTAAACTGAATACGTAATGAGATGTTTTCAGATAGTTCTCATTCTCGACTCGTCGTCTACTCAACTGGTCAACTAGTCTACTACCTCGGGTCGACTGAGAAGATCTCCGCAGTGCAGGCGCAGAAGTCTACAGAAAACCACAACCGGACCGGTGAATCTTATTCATTTCATTTTTTTGTTGTGTAGGATGACATGGTATATTATATACGGGGGTCTTGCGCGACATTGGGTGTAGGTCTATTGTAGAGATTTTATTCACTTCATTTTTGTTACGTAATTGAGTGTGATGTTGTGACTTATTCTACGCGGGGGAGGTATCACGTATATTTTTATTAGTAATCATAGAGCAGCGTGGCACTCTAGTTAGAATATTTAGTTTAGTTTAGATAGGCAGGGGAAGATGGCTGCTGCGTGGCGCCTGCCGAATACGAGTTCCACACTTCTAGTGTAGTGTGTGCTCGTCCCGCGCCAGTCACCTGCCTAGCGCGGCATGGGGTGTCGGTCTAATGTGGGAATTTTGTTCACTTCATTTTTGTTACGTAATTGAGTGTGATGTTGTGACTTATTCTATGCGGGGGAGGTACCACATATATTTTTATTAGTAATCATAGAGCAGCGTGGCACTCTAGTTAAAATATTTAGTTTAGTTTAGTTTAGATAGGCAGGGGAAGATGGCTGCTGCGGGGCGCCTGCCGAATACGAGTTCCACACTTCTAGTGTAGTGTGTGCTCGTCTCGCGCCAGTCACCTGCCTAGCGCGGCATGGGGTGTCGGTCTAATGTGGGAATTTTATTCACTTCATTTTTGTTACGTAATTGAGTGTGATGTCGTGACTTATTCACTTATTCTACGCGGGGGGAGGTACCACATATATTTTTATTAGTAATCATAGAGCAGCGTGGCACTCTAGTTAAAATATTTGGTTTAGTTTAGATAGGCAGGGGAAGATGGCTGCTGCGGGGCGCCTGCCGAATACGAGTTCCACACTTCTAGTGTAGTGTGTGCTCGTCCCGCGCCAGTCACCTGCCTAGCGCGGCATGGGGTGTCGGTCTAATGAGGAATTTTATTCACTTCATTTTTGTTACGTAATTAAGTGTGATGTCGTGACTTATTCACTTATTCTACGCGGGGGGAAGTACACATATATTTTTATTAGAATCATAGAGCAGCGTGGGCACTCTAGTTAAAATAGTTTAGTTTAGTTTAGATAGGCAGGGGAAGATGGCTGCTGCGGGGCGCCTGCCGAATACGAGTTCCACACTTCTAGTGTAGTGTGTGCTCGTCCCGCGCCAGTCACCTGCTCGCGGCATGGGGTGTCGGTCTAATGTGGGAATTTATTCACTCATTTTTGTTACATAATTAAGGTGAGTGTGACTTATTCACTTATTCTACGCGGGGGAAGTACCACATATTTTTTATTATTATCATGAGCAGCGTGGCACTCTAGTTAAAATATTTAGTTTAGTTTAGATGGAAGATGGCTGCTGCGGGGCGCCTGCCGAATACGAGTTCCACACTCTAGTGTAGTGTGTGCTCGTCCCGCGCCAGTCACCTGCCTAGCGCGCATGGGTGTCGGTCTAATGGAATTTTATTCTTTTTGTTACGTAATTGAGTGTGATGTTGTGACTTATTTACGCGGGGGGGGTACCACATATATTTTTTTAGTAATCATAGAGCAGCGTGGCACCTAGTTAAAATATTGGTTTAGTTTAGATAGGAAGGGAAGATGGCTGCTGCGGGGCGCCTGCCGAATACGAGTTCCACACTTCTAGTGTAGTGTGTGCTCGTCCGCGCCATCACCTGCCTAGCGCGGCATGGGGTGTCGGTCTAATGAGGGATTTTTATTCACTTCATTTTTGTTAGTAATTAAGTGTGTGTCGTGACTTATTCACTTATTCTACGCGGGGGGTACCACATATATTTTTATTAGTAATCATAGAGCCGTGGCACTCTAGTTAAATATTTGGTTTAGTTTAGATAGGCAGGGGAGATGGCTGCTGCGGGGCGCCTGCCGATACGAGTTCCACACTTCTAGTGTAGTGGTGCTCGTCTCGCGCCAGTCACCTGCCTAGCGCGGCATGGGGTGTCGGTCTATGTGGGAATTTTATTCACTTATTTTTGTTACGTAATTAAGTGTGATGTGTGACTTATTCACTATTCTACGCGGGGGAGGGTACCACATATTTTTATTAGTAATCATAGAGCAGCGTGGCACTCTAGTTAAAATATTTAGTTTAGTTTAGATAGGCAGGGGAAGATGGCTGCTGCGGGGCGCCTGCCGAATACGAGTTCCACACTTCTAGTGTAGTGTGTGCTCGTCCCGCGCCAGTCACCTGCCTAGCGCGGCATGGGGTGTCGGTCTAATGTGGGAATTTTATTCACTTCATTTTTGTTACGTAATTGAGTGTGATGTCGTGACTTATTCACTTATTCTACGCGGGGGGAAGGTACCACATATATTTTTATTAGTAATCATAGAGCAGCGTGGCACTCTAGTTAAAATATTAGTTTAGTTTAGATAGGTAGGGGAAGATGGCTGCTGCGGGGCGCCTGCCGAATACGAGTTCCACACTTCTAGTGTAGTGTGTGCTCGTCCCGCGCCAGTCACCTGCCTAACGCGGCATGGGGTGTCGGTCTAATGTGGGAATTTTATTCACTTCATTTTTGTTACATAATTAAGTGTGATCTCGTGACTTATTCACTTATTCTACGCGGGGGGAAGTACCACATATATTTTTATTAGTAATCATAGAGCAGCGTGGCACTCTAGTTAAAATATTTAGTTTAGTTTAGATAGGCAGGGGAAGATGGCTGCTGCGGGGCGCCTGCCGAATACGAGTTCCACACTTCTAGTGTAGTGTGTGCTCGTCCCGCGCCAGTCACCTGCCTAGCGCGGCATGGGGTGTCGGTCTAATGTGGGAATTTTATTCACTTCATTTTTGTTACATAATTAAGTGTGATGTCGTGACTTATTCACTTATTCTACGCGGGGGGAAGTACCACATATATTTTTATTAGTAATCATAGAGCAGCGTGGCACTCTAGTTAAAATATTTAGTTTAGTTTAGATAGGCAGGGGAAGATGGCTGCTGCGGGGCGCCTGCCGAATACGAGTTCCACACTTCTAGTGTAGTGTGTGCTCGTCCCGCGCCAGTCACCTGCCTAGCGCGGCATGAGGTGTCGGTCTAATGTGGGAATTTTATTCACTTCATTTTTGTTACGTAATTGAGTGTGATGTTGTGACTTATTCTATGCGGGGGAGGTACCACATATATTTTTATTAGTAATCATAGAGCAGCGTGGCACTCTAGTTAAAATATTTGGTTTAGTTTAGATAGGCAGGGGAAGATGGCTGCTGCGGGGCGCCTGCCGAATACGAGTTCCACACTTCTAGTGTAGTGTGTGCTCGTCCCGCGCCAGTCACCTGCCTAGCGCGGCATGGGGTGTCGGTCTAATGAGGGATTTTTATTCACTTCATTTTTGTTACGTAATTAGTGTGATGTCGTGACTTATTCACTTATTCTAGCGGGGGGAAGTACCACATATATTTTATAGTAATCATAGAGCAGCGTGGCACTCTAGTTAAAATATTTGGTTTAGTTTAGATAGGCAGGGGAAGATGGCTGCTGCGGGGCGCCTGCCGAATACGAGTTCCACACTTCTAGTGTAGTGTGTGCTCGTCTCGCGCCAGTCACCGCCTACGCGGCATGGGTTGTCGGTCTAATGTGGGAATTTTATTCACTTTTTGTTACATAATTAAGTGTGATGTCGTGACTTATTCACTTATTCTACGCGGGGGAAGTACCACATATATTTTTATTAGTAATCATAGAGCAGCGTGGCACTCTAGTTAAAATATTTAGTTTAGTTTAGATAGGCAGGGGAAGATGGCTGCTGCGGGGCGCCTGCCGAATACGAGTTCCACACTTCTAGTGTAGTGTGTGATCGTCCCGCGCCAGTCACCTGCCTAGCGCGGCATGGGGTGTCGGTCTAATGTGGGAATTTTATTCACTTCATTTTGTTACGTAATTGAGTGTGATGTCGTGACTTATTCACTTATTCTACGCGGGGAAGTACCACATATATTTTTTAGTATCATAGGCAGCGTGGCACTATTAAAATATTTAGTTTAGTTTAGATAGGCAGGGGAAGATGGCTGCTGCGGGGCGCCTGCCGAATACGAGTTCACACTTCTAGTGTAGTGTGTGCTCGTCCCGCGCCAGTCACCTGCTAGCGCGCATGGGGTGTCGGTCTATTGTGGGAATTTTATTCACTTCATTTTTGTTACATAATTAAGTGTGATGTCGTGACTTATTCACTTATTCTACGCGGGGGGAAGTACCACATATATTTTTATTAGTAATCTTAGAGCAGCGTGGCACTCTAGTTAAAATATTTAGTTTAGTTTAGATAGGGGGGGGAAGATGGCTGCTGCGGGGCGCCTGCCGAATACGAGTTCCACACTTCTAGTGTAGTGTGTGCTCGTCCCGCGCCAGTCACCTGCCTAGCGCGGCATGGGGTGTCGGTCGAAGGGGAATTTTTCACTTCATTTTTGTTACGTAATTAAGTGTGATGTCGTGACTTATTCACTTATTCTACGCGGGGGGAAGTACCACATATATTTTTATTATTAATCATAGAGCAGCGTGGCACTCTAGTTAAAAAAGTTTAGTTTAGATAGGCAGGGGAAGATGGCTGCTGCGGGGCGCCTGCCGAATACGAGTTCCACACTTCTAGTGTAGTGTGTGCTCGTCCCGCGCCAGTCACCTGCCTAGCGCGGCATGGGGTGTCGGTCTAATGAGGGAATTTTATTCACTTCATTTTTGTTACATAATTAAGTGTGATGTCGTGACTTATTCACTTATTCTACGCGGGGGGAAGTACCACATATATTTTTATTAGTAATCATAGAGCAGCGTGGCACTCTAGTTAAAATATTTAGTTTAGTTTAGATAGGCAGGGGAAGATGGCTGCTGCGGGGCGCCTGCCGAATACGAGTTCCACACTTCTAGTGTAGTGTGTGCTCGTCCTGCGCCAGTCACCTGCCTAGCGCGGCATGGGGTGTCGGTCAAATGTAGATGAACAATAGTTGCTATGAGAACCCACTAAGAGTCTCTATGTGGTTCTGCCTCCTGTCTGATTTAGGTGAGGAGGTTCACCCGTTCACCCTATGGAATGCTGGACGCTGTCGCAGTCGTGTCAACTGTCAGACCTCGTGTCTTCGAAGACTTCTTCGTCCGTGCTGCAGTGATGCTCCTCTGCCAAGGTTCGCGAGCAATAGTTAAAATATATATGGCAAGCAATTGCATATGAATAATTGCTCCGCAACTCGTAATCTACCTCTTATTTCTCTCCATTTAGGCTCTTGGACTATGTCACAAACTACGGAATTCTTTCTTCTATTTACTGCTCAAGAGGCTCCACGCTGCTCTGCAAGGGTGTGTTTTCGTATTATAATGGGGTACTTTTTGGAAGCTGCCGTATCTTAAATATTTTACTTCTAGCTAAGAAACTAATGGGTTTAGACGTTAAATTGTTAAAAAAAAAAAAAAAAAAAAAAAAAAAAAAAAAAAAAAAAAAAAAAAAAAAAAAAAAAAAAAAAAAATAAAATTTAAAATTTCTTTTACGCTTCAAAAGCGTGCACCTTTATTCAAGGGAATTCAAATACAAGATTTGCTTATGACATATTCCGCAGAGTCCTGAGCTCAGGCGACAAGTTCCAGGTTACCATTGTTCGACGTCTTCGGGCTAGGTTCATGTGTCTTTCATTTCATGATTGATTTCAGAAACTACCGCCATCACACTGCGCTTCACCGGTTGGAATTTACATACGCTTTATGACGGAAAGGAAACCCAAATGGAATGCCAAGCCTAGATACAATCGTCAGAAGCTTTTGGATGTGGATGCTTTGAAAAAAAAAGCTTTGCGTGCCGGCCCCGTGGGAAAATGAGACCGGTTGATGACCGATTCGATATTGCGCTCGAGGTGATTAGTTTAGTTTACTATAGTTTCTTGTCGTTCCTAGATTACCATCATTTAACTTCCTTTCTTCAGTTCAGTGAACAATGAACTTGAGCTGGTTGACGTTTGTTGTTTGTTTTTAGTAAGCAGAAGATGTGTCATCCCTTTATACAAAAAAAGTAACATACCCTTTTATAGGGTACAATTCTAAGTGTTTGCTTTAGGCTGCGGTCCGATGCTGTATCGTTCACAACCTCTACTGACTGGGTCTTCATTTGCTTGAAGGATCAACGATTTATGCTTGGCTAGTCAGGGAATACCATGAAGTTTAATTACTGCATATTCTTCTTTTTCTTCGCCGTTTTTTTCCTATGTAATAAATGAGAAAATAAAGATTTTTTCGGCATTTTGTGTATTTTTGGTTTTTCGTAGAACACATTTTCGGAAAATTAAGGCGATTGAACATGATAAAAATGACTCGCCAGTGCCTTATTGTGATGACTAGGTACATTAAAAATGATCTGAAGATGAGTAGATTATCTGTAAGAATCGATAGGCCCAGGTTGCGTCAGGAACTAGCTAGAGATGGTGTTGCGTATAGAGGCTACGCAATGGTGTACGCGCAAGGTCTTACGGTAGTCGAGCGCGCGCTTTTTTATCACCCACTTCCTGAAATGGTTGTCTTCACGAGGAAAAAAACGTGCGCGTATAGGGAACGCTCTAGTACAGGTGAAACAGGTGGTCCAACTGTGCAGTACGGAGAACCCATTTCGAGGAGCCTAAGGTCTTTCAGGCGCACTTCAATACTGGTGTGAGCGTGAGGTGAGCGGCCCACTAAAGACGTGCCTCGCCCACCGGTGAAGTTTCTGCAGTATCATGGCACATTTGCCGCTCATTCTTTTCCTTGGATCCCGTTGAGAATAGTCTCAAACTGTGCGCAAAACGTTCGCCGGACACACCTCTGTGGTATTGCATGTTGGGCACAATGGGCACTGTAAGCTAAAGTTCATCAATGAGATCGACTATGGGCTCACATACATAGTGGAGTTGAGCTGTAATTGAGCTGCGAAGTTTATTTCGATATTTCCTGCCGATTGTCTAATGGTTGTAAAGCGTGGGAACTGGGCATTAACGACTACATCGAAAGCTTCACTTTCGCCGGGAAATTGTGTTTTTATCTCAATTGGATGAGGCTTATTACTGTAATTTACTTTACGTTTTTTTCCTGTTTATGTTTTTCGCTATTGTACTTGTCGAGGTGGTACGGCAACTATGTATAAGAAATTAGAGGCCAATTTTATTAGCTTTTGATGCGGTTTAAAGCGGCGAATCGCGCCACTGTTAATTATAATAATTTGCACGCAAAATATGCGAATGGAGTTGTCCAACAGACGATTCAAAAATGGGCCGTGTTATAGCTTTAAAGTTTTTGTTACCAAGCCATCTTTTAGGTATGACCGGGATTGGCGCCGCCGGTCTAGTTTTCATCGCGTTGTTTGCATTAGTGGTAAGTTCTGTTGAGCGTAAACTCTAATTGTAAGGTAAGGTACAATAAGTCCAATGGCTAGAGTGTTCATCTCTAAAGCACTCGACGCGGGTTCGAGTCTGGCCCGTGACATCTTTGAAACCACCAGCACGGCGAGGGAATCATGGGCCTCCTGGCCTAGCCTGAAGTCTGAAGACGTCGAGCAATTTTTCATCTGGAACTTTCCGCCTACTTCTCAGGACCTCAGCGGAACATGTCATAAGCAAACTTTGAAAATGTATTTTCATCCTTGACTAAAGGTGCACGCTCTTGAAGCGTAAAATATTATTTATTATTAAGGTACACAGAGGTGATCCATTAGCTCGAAATGATGAATGTTTAGCTACTAGGTTTCTCCAACATTATAACCGATTTTGAAACAGTAACATTATGATTTGCACCTCATACCCATACCTCATAAAAGTTATTATTATTCTATTCAAAACCTGTCGTTGATCTAAATTTATACCTAAGTTATTATTATTCTATTTAAAACCTGTCGTTGATCTAAATTTATACCTATCTTTAGGACGCATCAGTATACATCCGTTACGAGGGTCTGGTTATGGACATCAAGAGTTACAAGACACAGAAGGGCGTGAATAGCATTCAACAATGTGTCGAGCTTTGCGATAAAGACCAAAACTGCAAGGCGATTCACTTTGTGAAGAGCTTGAGTGAGTGCTTATCCGGGTAACCTTACTTTAGGGTACCTTAGGGGTCTCTCACAAAGGTAGAACTCGGCCAGTCCTCTGATTTAGGGTCTTTAGGTCTGATTTGAGACTGGGGGTCTTTTGGGCCTTTTAGATAATCTGGTTTAGGATCTCTAGCTAGCGGTCGAGCTCTAGTCTTAGTTAAACACATCACTACTTGGAATTGTTTGATATTTATGTTTGTAATTATACGGTGTACTTTACCTTAACATATGTCGTTTAGAAACACTAGTCTCTAGAGCACAAGGATATTGCGGGCGCCGCTCACTATGCTGTACACACTTACGCGCATGACACATATTGCTGTGTGTGGTCTGGTTCTAATCATCAGTCACTCTCGTATTAAACGGATGTCTCTTTTACGTCGTGAAATACTATAATCAAGAAAATTTCAGCTAATTGCTGCATGTACGACTGCATTCCGATGCGCAAACGGTTGACAACCGACACGCCGGCTGACATTAGTGATGTTCATCTGAAGAGGCCGACCAAGAAGGGAGCGTGCGAGGTTGGCAAATTTATTGTATTCTACATATAGCTGTTTTAGGACCAAGTATGAAGTGTGACTCTTGTAAAGATAAATCGCACGGTTTCCACGGATACTTTTATCCTTTACGCTTGATATTGATTATTTTATTTAAATATTTCAGACGCCTCCAATCAATACCGAGTTCTTCCTGTACACCACATTCCACGCATTGTAATTCTTACGGCAACAATACGAACAGTAAATAAACATTTTGTTCTTCGCGCATTACATTTTTTCAACAGACGGCCCTCTGCAAATAGTTCGTAGGTAAGCGCACAGAATGGAACAAGATTTGGGTATAATTCTGCATATTTTTTCAAAAAAAAACACATGTCACATCGCGTTAAACTTCTCCATATTGAGAGCCATCAAAACGTTGCATTAGTTTCAAAACAATAAAAGGTCCGAGAATCTTACTTGGCCCTTTTGGTCGGAAAACCGATGCGACATGTCCCAAAAACACAGAAGTCAGCCTCAAGCCAGTATTTCAGTACGCATAATCCGAATCACTCTTTTCAAATCCTCATACACAGTACCCCGGATATGATTGCGTTTGATTTACGTTGCCATGAGATACCGCAATCGGACTCAAAGCCATATCGGATGAATAGGACACATAGACATGCACGAAAAAAATGGTTTCACAGTCACAGTCATTGATTCAGAAATTATGCGCGGAGCACGACATCCAAAAGTACGGTAGACGAGCCAAATGAATTCATACACAATGAGTTCGGCCACGGTATTTAGGGCAGAATTATATTGGATTTCGGCACGCAAGGAGCTACCGTGATCTTAATCAAAGTAGCCTCATCATTGACGAAACAAATTATGCGTGTGAAGCATGACAACAAAGCACAGTAAATCAAGTGAAGCATTGAACGCCCAGATAACTTTGGCATGCCTCGTAAGCAATCCTGCATACTCTCGCTCCTCCCCCTTCTTTTTAAATCTTTATTTATAGAAGGGGGATTGAGCACAATCATTTTTTTAAAACATGGACCACAACAATGAGTATAAATCGGCAAACATCAACAAAAGAATTTGATCGGAGACGAGCGCGTGTCGGAGCGAGATTCACAAAGACCAAGAGCGCAGATGTCAATCTCCATTCAGCGTTGCTCCTCAAATTACCATCACTCCTAAAACAGAAATATTAGGTGAACATCCGGACAACATATGATAAGCTTTACTGGCTTTACAGTATGCTATATTAAAAGTACCACCTAAAAATAAAATCAAATGGAAGACGCTAAGGACCCAGGATGGATAGACAGATGGAAGAACCCAGGTCCCATAGATACGGTAAGAAAAAAAGATGAAAGATAAGTGTTGCTACCATTTTTAGGTTGGCTCCAGGTAGTTTCCAAATGATGAGCAGGTCTCCGCCTCCTCAACCAAAGCGTCTCGATACAGGAGAGTCTTCATATGGGAGCAAAGAAATTCGAAACAAGCACGCATACCCACATTGGGAACAGGGAGAGTGAGAGGTAGCGCGTCCGGGGTGAGCCAGTGAGAGAACACCAGACACGGAGACTCACAGAAAGTATCGACAGATTTCCCTGAAATAAACAAGATTAAGTAGTAAAGCCGTTGAATAAAGTAATTGGAAGTTAGAGGGATGACAACTTGATGAGAGCAAGATAGACGAAATAGTAGGCAGAGAATACCAATTATATACCATACACTAATTGGGAAAACGTGTTGTCCTGCGCTCTCCTTACGCTCTTTTCATTGACAGAAGCGACGGGTGGGTCACGGGTGGGTCACGGGTGGGTCACGGGTGTGTCACGGGTGGGTCACGGGTAGGTCACGGGTTGGTCACGGCCGTCACGGGTGGGTCACGGGTGGGTCACGGGTGGGCCACGGGCTGGTCACGGGTGGTTCATCGTCGGTCATTTCCAGATTGTTCCACATAGGGACCGTCTTCGCCAGAATTCGTCCCACAAAAGTTAGTGCCTAAACAGAAAGGACGAAAAAAGGAAAGTTCGCATATAACGCCATTTTTTTTATAGAGAGCTTGTCTAGAAAATTATATTGAAAATTCCAAACGTATATGTATTCCTGACCCAATTAGGTAAGGCTCAGCAGAGAGAGAGAAAGAGAGAGAGAGAGATAGAGAGAATTGAGAGAAGATATGAGAGATAGAGAGGGAGAGAGAGAGAGAGAGAAGAGAGAGAGAGAGAGAGAGAGAGAGAGAGAGAGAGAAGAGAGAGAGAGAGAAGACGAAAGGGTACAGCGAGCTTTTCCCCCCAAAAATTTGAAATTGACAAAAACATCTACCTATATTGAAGGAATGAATAACGCGTGTGTGTCATGTCAACAGTGAACGAGTCAGTAAAAAAAAGCCAGCCAGCTAAAAGTTCTTTTCCCATTTTTCCTAAGTGCCCAATCCTTCACAAATCAAAAAGCATAAGTGCAACCTAATGCCCCAGATAGAACGTGCGCTCTAGCGGGCTCTAAATCGCTCACTCGGAGTCACCCGGTCAATTCGGAGACCGCTCTAGCGCGCTCCCACGCGGGGGCACATTATAAAACGGGGCCTCAATTGCTCTCTCGGAGTAGACCGGCCCGACCAATTGTGGTACCCATTTCAATACGTGAACTATTTAGGGCATTAGATCACAGGTATGCTAGTTGATTTGTGAAGAACTGGGCCCTTAAGAAAGATGGGGAAAGTACGCTAAGAAAACACGGTAAGGAAACATGATAAATGACACATTATGGTATGGTAAGCTAAGGCGCGGTAAGCAACCTATGGTATGTCAACGATATGTGTCGGTAAGATCAGTGTAAAACGGGGGTAGAAAGGGTACAAGGTTCAAGGTAGTTACGGTTCAATAATTGTTATAAAAGTTGTTTTTCGTTAACTTTAGACAGTGATATATAAGCTTCCTTACAACGAAAAAATGCGGAGGCAACTAAGAAATAGAGAGATAGCTAAAGAATAGATAAAGACGGATAGACAGAGAGCGAGAGAGAGAGAGAGAGAGAGAGAGAGAGAGAAGATACAAAGAGAAGAGAGAGGTGCGAGAAGGAGAGGAGAGCGGGAGAAATGAGAGAGAGGGAGACAATAGATTAAAGGAGAGAGCAAAGTATTTCCTTTACTCTACTGGTATAAATCAAGGAAACGCACCCAAAGGAGATCCAGGAGGTCGTGGTCGTCCATGATGTTGTCCTGTTCGTGGCCCTCGATGTCGACGTCGCCGTTGTCATCCACGTGCAGCTCGTTTGGCACCTCGTCACCGAGGCCTCACGTTGAGTTCACAGAATTTTTCCAAAAGTGCACTGTACCGTTGTCGATTCTGAAAAATGGATAACAAATACAAATTAGCTTGATATTCATTCCCGCGAAAAAAGGGTAAGGAACTTTGGAAACAGCTTGAGTTAGCTTTCTGATTACTTAAACGACGTCTTGGGGAGTTACATATGAATAGATAAGAGCTCAAAGAACATTTTCAAGCAGATATATACCGAAGAATTAAAAGTTGGAAAGCAATACTCACCACTAAGACGACGGTATAGGTATAGTCCTTGTTGCCGTGTCCTATGTATGCATCCCTTGAATGAAGTTTGGGCTACGGAAAGTATCGTCGTCGTTCACCTGAAATATACATAACATTTATAATGCACTGAACCAATAATTAATAAGTAGCAGAAACAAACATATAATGAGTGAAAAATACACCGAACAGCAGCACAACCTATAAGTACAAGAAGTCGCAGAAAGAAATGTGGGGGCGAACAATACTTTCGAAATTTCACAAATTATAAAATCAGCAGTAAATATTTGATGCGGGAAGCGACGTGCTATCACGAAAGAGAATCAGCAAACTGACACCGAATCAATAAACGAAAAATATGAGGCAATTAAAGCAGGCAATTATCAAAAGTTGCGCTGGAAGGCAATTAGCGCAACGTACAAGAACAATTGTATTAAGATTCTGTTATGCACTTAGTTTGTAGCCAATTAACAAAAAGAGAAAACGTGTGTGTCTGCTTCACATGTAACCTTTACATGATAATCTACAAAACTGAAAACAAACAACAAATAATATAAGTTTTGCATAGGATATGTCTGTAATTGTGAGAGGGTAATCTTAGAGGGTATTCACCACATGCCTGCGATAAACACCCGTTTCCCCCCATTCTAATCTCGTTATAATCTAATTTATTTTCGTGGCTTATTCTAATTTCTGTATTCTAATTGATTGCCGCACGTATATTGGAGCGCGGCAAGAGAAAGATTTAGCATGCGCTTCAACGAAATACGTTTCAGCCCTAGTTTATCGTAGCACCCTGCGCACTTATTGTCAGATTGAATAGCCGTTTCAAAAGTATAAAATGTTTTTTATAGCATCATAAGCATCAGCAATTGCAATAAATGACCGGTTATTTCTTCTTGATTCTTACTTCTTGTACTATTGATTACACAACATGCTATGTATTGTACATCTAATTGAGCAATTCACAACACAAACAAAGTCGGAAAGTAAATAAACATTTTATTTCAATTTATTTATTAAAAAATCTTAATTATTCACGAACCAGCCGGACGATGAGCCCTCAAGGGATCTTTCCGTTTGAAAATTTCTTTGAATAGAATATCATTAAAACTTGAATAGAATATTACGAAATTTGCATAAATATTTTTGTTTGGTTTTCTTCTTGTTGTTGTACGAAATGAACTTGACGATGTTCTGGACGGTTTCTATATTTCTACTATTCTGTCGGAGTTTAGCTGAAGAAAAAGAAGTAGTCGAAAAGGAAGATGATCCTGAGTTCGTTGTGAACGTAATGTACACTCATATGCCCATTTACCTCTTCGATCCCGTTGGTTGGTACTTATTTTGAATCATCCATGTCGCCTCTAAGGTACGTTCTCGAACGCGCACACGCGCTAGTAGCTAGCCGCGCAAACCGGAGTTCATGCGTAGCTAGCCGAGCTTTTGTGAATGCGAGCGTAGCAACCGGCTATTCCGCAGTAACCCGCGTACGCGGATAGGTGCGCTCTGAATAGATAACGGATGATAGTACATGGTGGTGTGAGTTAAAGCGAAATACCGGTCGGTTTTTGAAACACATCTAGTAGTCCAGCGCTCTTATGCAGCTTATGCAAATGAACATAAATTAGAATAAAAAATCGAGCAAATTAACATAAATACATAAGAATCCACTTATCCACCATGCGTTTCAAAATCCGGCCGACATTTTTAACCCTTTTTTAACCAAAATCCGGCCGACATTAACGTGCAGCGCAGCAAAAAAATTTGATGGCTGCACGTCCGAGGTTCAGGACCCATACATTTCGGATGCGTTTTCCTATGCAAATTTCAAACATAAATAATGTTTCGATTGAAGTCACAATACTGAAATTCAGTGCAATAAGGGCAAAGTTAGCCAAGTTTTTCGGAATGATTATTTATAATTCAAGTTCGTCTTTTAAACGTTTTCCAGATTTTCGCTGCTCCCAGCGAGCACTCAGTCGGTTTAATTTCTCGGATCACCAATACACTTTATTGTATTATGATGATAAACCAGGTCAACTTGGATGCGGAAATCCGTTAAATCAAAAAAGTGACAAAAATGCATTCTACCCGACACCTACAGCTCATGATCCAATGATGGTGGGTTTACCGCTGTTGAAGGGAATGTCACCCGGTTAAGGGAATGTCGATAATGGGGGGTGGGGGGTAATTGCGACCAAAAAATGACCAAAAAAAATATGGCCATATTATGGTTAGTATTTACTTTAATTTAGGTGTTATTTTTTTTTACATTTTATTCATTTACTTATTTTTACTATTTTATTATGCTCGTCCAATTGACCAAAAAATATGCCCAGTTTAAAACAGCCCTCAGTTACAACGTTTTTCGACCCCTTTTTACTAGAGCCTCCGTGGTTGACAATATACGGGTTGGTAATTGAACTGAAACGAAGCAAATATTCCTTTATATTACGCAGTACTGTCTTCGTTGCTTTAGCTATTTGGAAGAAAAAAAACAGTATACTGCAAACATAGCGAGAAATCGTGAAAGAAGCCGTGAATGTTGAAGAAAATGTCTTTCAGCCAGTCTACATCGACCTAATACATGAAGGACTTAAGGCGCATTTAAGATGGGAAAAAGTTGAAGAATTCCGGAAAAAGTTGGTTCAAGTTGGACGGAAAAACATGCAGAAAAATCAAAATCTACCGTATTGGAATCGTTGTGGGATATTAATTTTAACACTGCCGTATCCAAGAATGGATCGCCCGTTCGAAGTTGACACCGACGGTTGGGGCTATATAGCGGAAAAACAGCGCTTTTCCATTACGGTGCATGAACTTTTCCAGTAAGTAAAATTTACGTTTCCGATGTCCATCTTGAACCAAACTTTTCCGGAATTCTTCAAACATTTCCCAACTCGAACGCGCCTTAATGCGCACATCAGTATCGCCGAAAATCCCTCTAAAAAACCCTTCCAAGGTAGAACGTAAATATCGATTCTGCTTGGAGATTCGAAGGGTCAGTTTGTCAGTTGTTATCAACCCTGGTGGAATCGCCGTGCATAAAATGCATGATGAAGGCACGGGTCAAGACCCCCCTTTATCCTTGTACACCTTTTTGAATGTGCGCAATAAAACTGTCTTTTTAGATGCTCCAGGTAACCACTATTTTTAAGCATAAATCTGATTATCATCATCAAATATAGTAGGATGTAATATTTTTCCAATTTACGGCGCAACATTCTCGCAGGAACCAGCAAGTTCCTAGCCATGGTACTATCGAGATATTGGTCAAAAAGTGCGAATGGTCTTGGCAATTGCGATAGATTTTCTTGCGTGGCTCTGAGCCTTTGGAGATATTACTTGTCTAAAGTCAAAGATGTTTAGTTCGCCTTAGCGTCCTAATTTCAAAAAATTCAGATTGGATTTACCTTTGCCGATTATATTGAAATCTTCCATAGTGACGATGAAACGTGCTGGGTGAGTTAGCAGGTAGCATGACGCAGAAAATACTAGATTATGATTAATTAGCGGAGAATAAGGTTCAATCATGGAGGTACAGTTTCTATGGAGTACTTATGCATATACATATTTCTATTGTTGTGTAGTACTTTTGAATACAGCCGGTTGTGATTGTACTAATCTATGGGTTAATTTTAAAGAGACGTGGTACCGTGGTAGTAGTTTGTTCTTACACGATCATGCAACTATAAAAACGGGTTTTCAATTAAGTTGAAGAATAAGGAATCATTATTCAGAAACTAAAGGAAATTGTGAAAGAACGCGTCACTTTTCGGCAAGCGTCATTTATTTGGGTAAAACCAGTGTACGACAGATTTTGTTTGGACGAAGATGGATGTTATACAACAATGGAGCTATATGAAGATGAGATGCCACACTGTGTGAAATATATTGCAAAGGGCCAATTTCAGGTATTCCCACTATCATATCATCTAAGGGAAAAGGACAACCTCATTCCCAGTCTTTTTTTTATTTACCAGTCGGGTCACGCCGCCTGCGGCGACTGACATGGAAATATGATTGGTTTAGCATGGGCTTACTTATATAACAAAGTTTCAAACGTATCATAATTCACATAATAGGAAACAATTGAATATGCATACTTCGATATTGAGCTGCGAAACTCTTTTTATACCCGAACATGAAAATTTGTATTACCGTAACGCACATCGGCATGCAAATTACGCTACAGTTACTCTTTTATATAATAAGATTATTTATTAACTAGCACCTAGATGTGCACCATATAATATGACGAACAGAAAGCAATGTAGATATAACTAAGAAACCATTGGTGATGTAGTCGGTTAGCAATCGGGTAAAAGAAAATGGCATGTTGGCCTGTTTTGCGTAGTTTTGGCCCTAAAACTTTTATTATATGGGCGATATATTGTAAAGCCACTTCAAAAAAATGGGCCACGAGATAAGAACGTCACAATTGGGCTTCCTAGATAAAATTAAACTATTCACAGGAATTTCAAAAACTAGCACAGTTAATGCCTTCCACCCGCAGGCAACCGTATGCGCTATAAAGTGTCACAACGAACGAAGTTGAAGGTGTTGAGCTTCTTATTGTTAGTGGGCTAGAATACTCCAATTGTACCCTTGTATTTAAAAAGGTGATTTAACATGAACATATGTATGTTAAATTTAAGAAAATATTTAGAATGCATCTTTCGGATCATGGCATCACAGTATTATCAATTACTCTCAACTAACTGATATGGTTCCTGAAGCAAAAGACACAAATTATGACCGATCGATTCTATTCGAAGGTGACAAAACGGAGGACGATTTAATGGCAGTGTGCCAATTCCTATGGTAATTCGTTTTTGAATAAAATAATGATGTCTTGAATAAAATAAAATAATGCTATTGATTTCGGATTTTTTCTAAAGCAGTTTGAGTGCCGCCAACTGGCACGACCGATACTCCGTAATCGTAATCAAACAAACACAGAAACAAACAAACAAAGCTCCCACCTTTATATAATATTCGGATTTCGGATTTTCTCTAAAGCGGCTATTTTCTAGTTTTCGACTCCTACCCGAAGAAGTACTTAAGAAGAAGAAATACGAGAGATAACTTTAGAGGACAGAAGCAACAGAGGCACAGACACGGACACAGAGATAGACAGTGCCGCGTTCTGTCCGGCCACAATGAGTTGCTTTATGACAATAATGTAAGTATTAAATAATACAAATGAAAATTTGCAACTGATGTACTTCGTAATAAATTCGGTCTTAAATTTTTAAATTAAATTTTACATTTTGTTTTACGCTTCAAGAGCGTGCACCTTTATTCAAGGGAGTTCAAAGTACAATTTCAAGGTTTGCTTATGACATGTTCCGCAGAGGTCCTGAGCAGTAGGCGACGTCCTGAGCAGTAGGCGACAAAAGGAATGAACATTATGAATTCGTTTTCCTTTTAGTTTCATCTATGGTCTCTAGCGGTCCAAAAAAAGAGAAACTTCGCCAAAAAAAATCATTTTTATTAGTGAATCTTCATTTAATAATTTGAGCACATTACTCTTAACTTTACTTTGAAAATTTAAATCTAATTGTCAGCGCTGAGTTAAACTTCATAATACCCTTATACTACCATCGAGTTTTAAGATTAATTTGAATTGTTAACATTTCTACTGATCATTATTGTATTTATATATTTTCTTTCCACCATTGAATAAACAATTTATGTGTATCAATCTCACCTGAATTATAGTTATTAAGTGTGTGTCGAACTAGAGCACGGCGCGCGCTGCGCGCGCGCCTCGCTCTAACGTGTTATATTTTACTTGAGCTTTCACCGTAAGTCTTATCTCTTTGCGCATTGTTACACTTTTACTGCGTCCAGTGCAGGCCTGATATCAGCATTGCTCTTCGTTTGCATCAGCATTTTGCACTGAATTATAGTTATTAAGTGTGTGTCGAACTATGCTGGTATATACGTACATGTTTCTTTGAATTGAAGTACAGAGCAATTTCGCGCGCTGACACTAGGAAATTTATGTTCATTTGCATAAGCTGCATAGGAAAGGTGTCCACGATGCATTTCGAGAACCAGCCGGTATTTTGCTTTAACCGAAAATGAAGATTGGTTTTTTTTTTGAGGAAAGGGTTTCTATAGATGAATTGTTTCCAACAAAATACTAGTTACGCTTTGTCAAGTTTTCCCATAAATACTCTGTCGGCACTGTCACCGTACCTTCTCATTGCTAATTTATGAAACATTTGAATTGAGCATCACACAATTGAATATTATGAAATTTGCATAACATTTTTCTTTGTTTTTCTTTTTGTTGTTGTGAAATGAACATGTTCTGGACGACTGCTATATTTCTATTATTCGGGAGGTGTCTAGCTGAAGAAGAAGTAGTAGAAAAAGAAGAAGATCCTGAATATGTCATGAAATACATTTACCGCAATCAGGACGTTTACCGTTCGAGAACCTTTGGTTGGTACAGTCTTTATATGATTTATTTATAGTGTTACCCTCATTTGCTACTGAATTAAGGCCGCATAATGGCCAGTTTGGAAACATGACGGACGCCATAATCGAGATATTCTGACTACTGCACGACTACTGCACAACTATTAAAATAAAAAAGACTAAGAAGACTAAGGTTAGACCGGTCTTCGCAAGAGATCTGAACTCCGAGCGGGTCTCGTGCCTGAAATACACGGTCCAAGCACCTTGTTCCTCCGCAACCGAACACTGAGGAAACTTGGCCGTTGCGCGGTCATGAGTTCGCTGGTGCCCCTTTCAGGGTACTGCACAGGTACCGTGTCAAGCGTAAAAGTCAACACGGGAAGTGATATAGTGACGTAACGTTGTTCTTTTTGCGAACGATGAAATTAAGTGTTGCGAATTATGTGCCTCCGGCCGCGCTTTTGTTGGAAATGTTCATATTTTTCCAGATTTTCGCTGTTCAAAGTGGGCACTCAGTGGGTTCAATTTCACGAGGGGAGACTATTATAAAATGTACTACTTCAAAAGACCAGAAGAACTGGGATGCGTGAATAGAGCCAATAAAAAACGTAGATTCTACCCGGATCTTACAGCTCTCGACCCAATGATGGCGAGTTTTCTTAAATATTTTACGCTCAAGAGCGTACACCTTTATTCAAGGGAGTTCAAATTTAAAGTTTGCTTACGATATGTTCCGCAGAGGTTCTGGGCACAGGCGACGTGTTCCAGATGACAAAATGTTCGACGTCTTCAGTCTAGAACCGTCTTGAGGGATCGTCTTGCTTCTTGCTCTTCAACACTAATTTACCTAACTAATTTGCGGCTGGTTAAGAACATCTGCAAGAGGAGTAATTTGGCACTTTACATTGAGAAGACTGAACCCAAAAGGCAGAGCTTAATCCGCGTCTCCTGCGATGCCAAGATTAATATCACTTGTTGATGTAACAAAAAAAATCTTTCAGCCATTCTACATCCACAAAGTGTATGAAGGAATTGTGCTCCTAGCAAAATCAGATCAAATACCCCTTACCATTCCTTCCAAGATAGAACGCAGTTCATACTACTGCATGGAAATGCGAATGGTCAGTTGCTTATTCTTCGCTGTGATTATTGTTCGATCACATAATGCGGCTAACCGGTAAACCATGCTGAAGCCTTCGATGACACGTCTGAGGACATATAAAAAAAAGATTTTTGAAGAAGTAGCCTTTCCGGCATACTTTATATAGCATATTTATTGTCTGACAAATGTTTTGTTAGGCTTGTAGCACGTTGCCTGGACGTTGCTTTCGGTTCTTCGGTCATAGGTCATAGGGCTGGTGTGGATTGAGCTTCTACGCCGATTTAGTAGAGTCTAATAAGACTCATTTCTTCACTAACGAGAAAAACGGGAACGGATATTTCCGTTTCAGTCATTTTCAGGTTTGCTTGTTTTGTTGTTTATTTTCTGGGAGTCTGAAAGCTCGGCACTTGCCTACAATTTGAAGTTTTATTTTCATAGTTTTCAGTCTTAGGCTTAGGCTTAAAGGGTCAGGCCCATTTCAAATGACCCCTATTTTTGATGATTCCATCTGATTCTTTATGTCAAATATAGTAGGATACGATATTTTTCTAATTTACAAGCGCAAAATTCACGCAGTATTCAGCAATTTACCATTGCCAGTCATACCCAACTATTTATCGCAGTTGTCACGCCCCTTCGCGCTAATTGGCCAATATCGCAATTGCCACGCCCAATAGAGCATATTGCCCAATTAGCGCGAAGGGGCGTGACAACTGCGGTAAATAGTTGGGTATGACTGCCAATGGTAAATTGCTGACTACTGCGTGAATTTTGCGCTTGAAAATTAGAAATATATCGTATCCTACTATATTTGATATAAAGAATCAGATGGAATCATCAAAAATAGGGGTCATTTGAAATGGGCCTGACCCTTTAAGCCTTTGGAGCAATTAACAAATCCCCTATGTGTAAGGTCGTTTATTGCCTGGTAAAATTAACAGAATGCAACGTACCGGCAACATGTAACGATATCCTAACAAACATTCTGAGACACCATATCTCTCTTATAAAATGCAGTCCGGAAATAGTTTCTTCTGAAAGATTAGTTCATGCGTGCGATATCATGTAGCGAAAGTATCATCATATATTTCCGCTCTTCCGCCCTAAGGCGGGATAGTTTTTTTTTAAACAACTGCAGTAAAAACAAATGAACATAGCAAACCAAAAAAAACTTATACAGTTTTTTCAGATTGGGTCTACTTTTGTTGACTATTTTGAAATATTTCGTAGCGACGACGAAACGTGTTGGGTGAGTTTGTAGGAAATTGTGTGCGTGTGTGCGTGTGTGCGCGTGTGTGCGTGTGTGCGTGTGTGCGTGTGTGCGTGTGTGCGTGTGTGCATGTGTGCGTGTGTGGTGCGTGTGTGCGTGTGTGTGCGTGTGTGCGTGTGTGCGTGTGTGCGTGTGTGCGTGTGTGCGTGTGTGTGTGTGTGTGTGTGTGTGGGTGTTTGTGTGCGTGTGTGCGTGTGTGCGTGTGTGCGTGTGCGTGTGTGCGTGGTGAGTGTGTTTTGTGTGAGGTGTGTGAGTGTGTGCGTGTGTGCGTGTGTGCGTGTGTGTGTGTTGTGTGGTGTGTGTGTGTGTAGTGTGTGAGTGTGTGCGTGTGTGCGTGTGTGAGTGTGTGTGTGTGTGTGCGTGTGTGCGTGTGTGTGCGTGTGTGTGCGTGTGTGCGTGTGTGCGTGTGTGCGTGTGTGCGTGTTGTGCGTGTGTGCGGTGTGCGTGGTGCGTATGTGCATGTGTTGCGTGTGAGTGTGTTTGAGTGCGTGGGTGTGTGGTTATGTTGGCGTGGTGTGTGTGTGCGTGTGTGCGTGTGTGCGTGTGTGTGTGTGCGTGTTGTGTGTGCGTGTGTGTGTGTGTGTGTGTGCGCGTGTGTGTGTTTGCGCGTGTGTGTATGTGCGTATGTGTGCGTGTATGTGCGTGCGTGTGCGTATGTGTGTGCGTGTGTGTGCGTGTGTGTGCGTGTGCGTAGGTGTGTTTGTGTTTTTTTTGGTTAAACTATGTCATGACCTATTCAGCAAATGAAGGAGATTGTAAAAGGATGTTCCATTTTCCGACAAGCTTGGTTTCTTTGGACCAGGCAAGTCTTTGAAAGATTTTGCATGGGCGAAGGTGGATGCTACACAACTATGGAGTTCTATGAAGATGACATGCCACACTGTGTGAAGTATATTGCAAGGAGGCAATTTCAGGTTTGCAATTTTCTGCTAATAGAAATAAATAAACAGACAAATATTTTACGCTTCGACAGCGTGCGCCATTATTTAACGGTCTTTCAATACAAGGTTTCAAAGCATATGGCTTGTTCCTTAGCGGTCCTTAGCATTGTTCGCCGAGTTCCAGGTGACAAATTTCTCGACGCCTTCAGGCGTCTCTAGGGCCAGAAGGGACTGCCCAAGATTCTCTCGTCGCTAATAAGCAATACAATGGCAATATAAAAAGTTAATGTAGTCAGGCTCGCTAAAGGCCAAATGTCTTCCTAATTGGATATGTCATACTACCTTTTGAAAGCCGCCCACTGGTTTGCAAGATTGCCTCACGATCAGTTAACTGCTCGAATTTTAGTCGTCTGTTTAAAAAAATCTGAAAACCGTTTGTTTACAGTAAAGAGTGCTTTTTTCACACATCCCCTCGCTCCATTTCAGAATGTAACTTATGGATCATGGCATCACAGTATTATCAATTACTGTCAACTAACTGATATGGTTCCTGAAGCAAAAGACACAAAATATGACCGATCGATTCTATTCGAAGGTGACAAAACGGAGGACGATTTAATGGCAATGTGCCAGTTCCTACGGTAATTCGTTTTTTTTTTGAGTAAATAATAGAACGAACTTCGGGGTAAAAATGAAAAATAAACCGAATTTCAAATATACAACCACTATTTTGTAAAAATACGATAGTGTTGTTCAATTTTTCCAAGCAGAGTTCGCTTTATAGCAATTAAAGTGAAACATAAATTATAAGTTGTACTACTGTAAGTAAGTGTAATCCTTATAACTAAATTATGTTCGTTACAGTCTGAAGAAAAAAATTAGAATGTAAAGAAAATGGTAATAAGTGAAATAGGAAAATTAAAAATGGGAGGATCACCTCGTTTCGACCCCTAAGTCGTAGACGAGGGTTTAGCCATCGTCAGTATGAGGCCCAGGCGGTGTTATATAAATTATGTACTGATGTGAAATATTAAAGGGAATATGTAGGCTCTTTTTGAAGTTAAGCTGTGTTAATAGAATGCGTGTTCCCCATTAAGGAAACAACAAAAAAAATTGTCAAACGTTTCCCAGTTAAAAGAAAATGATTTTCAAAGTTCACCTTTTCTATAGCAAACGCGTTTACTGAAACCCTGGCTTACCCGCCAGTGTCAATGGAGCAAATTTCAACTTTGCATGCGGATATCGGCAAATAGCAAGATTCAATATGCAGGGAATGCAAATTCAAATTTACATATTCAGTCGCTATTTAATGCATATCTGGTATGGAAACGCACGTTTCGTGTTTTTTTGCGCATTTTGACTGCATACATATTCCCTTTGAATACCAAAATAAACTAGATTACATGCATAAAGGATAGAATGTAGAGGATATGAAAAGATGTGTGCATTATATGGGCACTCTGTTCGTCTTAGGCGGGTCGCCAGCTAAAATATTTGCACCCGCGAACCCGCCCAGCTAAAATATTTCTACCCGCGAACCCGCCAGCTAAAATATTTCCATTGCCTAATTCGCTGGCGAAAGTAAACTACTGTAGGCGCTTCGCGGGTTAAAATTAAGTGGGAAATTGTGTGGATATACTGTAGCATTGTGCATCACAGAACACTATATTTGTGGGCCGACTGATTTTCAAAAACTTGCATTTTTCAGTTTTGTTTCAATCATATATTTTGCTTTGTTGTGTTGTGTAAGTATTCGTTGTTGTTATTTTTAAAGTGTATGAAGAACATCTCTGTTCGTCTTAGGCGGGTCGCCAGCTAAAATATTTGCACCCGCGAACCCGCCCAGCTAAAATATTTCTACCCGCGAACCCGCCAGCTAAAATATTTCCATTGCCTAATTCGCTGGCGAAAGTAAACTACTGTAGGCGCTTCGCGGGTTAAAATTAAGTGGGAAATTGTGTGGATATACTGTAGCATTGTGCATCACAGAACACTATATTTGTGGGCCGATTGATTTTCAAAAACTTGCATTTTTCATTCAGTTTTCAGTTTTGTTTCAATCATGTGTTTTGCTTTGTTGTGTTGTGTAAGTATTCGTTGTTGTTATTTTAAAGTGTATGAAGAACATGTCAGTGTTTCTACCTGGCCTGCATTTCAGAAACAAAATAAACGTTTGGTTCGGTTACTTTGAAGTTCAATGAAATGACTTATACATTATACTTTCTTTAACTATTTCTCCTCGTTGATCACCGTATATTTCCATGTTGTTTGCTACATTTATGGTAAACAAAAGGTGTCTTCATTTTAGGCTTGGCATCTGGCCTGGTTGGCCCGTCCATTCAGGTAATGGATATGAAGAGGACGGATAAAGGAATAGAATAAATGGCGAAACCATGTTAGCAACCGGATGAAGAAGGAATATACGTAAGTAAAATATGAAAATAGGAATAGCTAAAATCTTCTCGCCTCATGTGACCGTTAATACCGTTTGTACGGAAAGGATTCATTCCACCTCCCTGTCTTACTAGTTTCTTAGAAAGCTCGAGGTTTCGGCTCAGTTTGTGCAATTTACGTTTACGTATAGAGATGGTTAAGAATGTATGTGGGTGCGGTGCGGTTACCGCCCCGTCCCTACGGTTGGTAAAAAGTACTAAACGCTCAACCATGTCCATTTAAAGTTTAAAGTGTACGTTTTTAGGTGGAAACGTATGATGGTCAAGGACCAAATGAAGCAAAGTTAAATAAGCGAACCACGAACCAGGCGGAGGACAGAGTTAGCGGATATCCATATGCATAAGGTTTGTTTATGTTTTTTTTCATGGTAGCTTAATAGTTTATTTGTGTGAGTTCTACCAATGTGCACAATTTTGACACTCCATTAAGTCGTTACGGCGCAGCCGACGCTCAGGTATCCAGTTTCCTTTACAGCGCGCATTTTGCAACTCTCGCGGCGCAAGCGAACGTTTTGTTTATTCCGCAATGTGGCACACTTTGGCGAAATTAAGGCGCACTTCTGAATTTTGCATTATGTGTGATAGAATTGCTTATCTGTTTCCAATTCTAGTTCTGCTTTTACGTTTTTTTCTTCAGAAATCTGAATTTGAATGGGCGGAGAAGCGTTGGAAAGTCTGACTTCACCAGCAGGCAGGACCGCATAAGGCCACATCACATTCTTCTATTACGTGCCAGATTGCCAATCCTCGAGCATCTTGCACAGCCTAATTATTTATTTTATCTGAAACTGTTGGCATTTAGTAGCCGCCGTGTGTTAAATTACCCCTTATTGTGTTTTATAATAGTAATTTAAATTATGTTACCTTGTGAGCTCTCTGATCTCGAAATTTGACATGTTTATTAGTGTTCGTATGCTCATTTTATGCGGTGTCCCGATCATTAGGAGTAGACTTTGTAAATTCAATAACATTCGTTTACCGCAATCTTACGCAACTCTCAGTTTATTGATATTTAATTTGGGCTAGAATTAGATACGATAGGTGTGCTTCACTTGTTTGTTGAGTTGTTATGTGTATTTTTATTGTGGTTGTTGTTCTAACTTCTGGTCTGAAGTGGCTATTTTAGGACTAGGTATATGTATACGTAGGACTGTGATAGTTGTGCTCAGAATGTTGATTATTTTGTTTGCATTTAGGTTGATTGGTAGAGGCATTTAGCCAAGTGTTGAATGAGTCACAAATTTTTAGCAATGTCGTGGAACTTCTGTACTGAACGTTGTGCTTTTATTGGTGTTTGCTTATTATTTTACTCTATAAAGGAATTCGCACATCATTTGTTGGTTACGAATATGGTTTATTTGTGTGATGTGTTTTATCATTAACGTGTAGTTTATAGCGTGGTTTAATGCTCCCTTGTCTGCGTCTCTCCTGCGAGAGGGGATGCTACACTAATTGTAGCAAAACAGCGAAGCGCCTAGCGAAAATTATGCAATTGACACATCCGCCATGCAGGTGGACAGGCGGTTCGCCATTATTTTCGCTGGGCGGCCCGCCAAAAACGAACGCAGTAGTCAGTGTTTCTACCTGGCCTGCATTTCAGAAACAAAATAAACGTTTGGTTCGGTTACTTTGGAGTTCAATGAAATGACTTATTCATTATACTTTCTTTAAGCATTTCTCCTCGTTGATCACCGTATATTTCCGTGTTGTTTGCTACATTTATGGTAAACAAAGGGTGTCTTCATTTTAGGCTTGGCATCTGGCCTGGTTGGCCCGTCCATTCAGGTAATGGATATGAAGAGGACGGAGAAAGGAATAAATGGCGAAACCATGTTAGCAAACGGATGAAGAAGGAATATACGTAAGTAAAATGTGAAAATAGGAATAGCTAAAATCTTCTCGCTTCATGTGACCGTTAATACCGTTTGTACGGAAAGGATTAATTCCACATCCATACTGTCTTAGTCTTACTAGTTTCTTAGAAAGCTCGAGGTTTCGGCTCAGTTTGTGCAATTTACGTTTACGTATAGAGATGGTTAAGAATGTATGTGGGTGCGGTGCGGTTACCGCCCCGTCCCTCCGGTTGGTAAAAAGTATTAAACGCTCAACCATGTCCATTTAAAGTTTAAAGTGTACGTTTTTAGGTGGAAACGTTTGATGGTCAACGACCAAATGAAGCAAAGTTAAATAAGCGAACCACGAACCAGGCGGAGGACAGAGTTAGCGGATATCCATATGCATAAGGTTTATTTATGTTTTTTTTCATGGTAGCTTAATAGTTTATTTGTGTGAGTTCTACCAATGTGCACAATTTTGACACTCCATTAAGTCCATAAGGCGCAGCCGACGCTCGGGTATCCAGTTTCCTTTACAGCTGCATTTTGCCACTCTCGCGGCGCAAGCGAACGTTTTGTTTATTCCTCAATGTGGCACACTTTGGCGAAATTAAGGCGCACTTCTGAATTTTGCATTATGTATGATATACTTGCCTATCTGTTTCCAATTCTAGTTCTGCTTTTACGTTTTTTTTCAGAAATCTGAATTTGAATGGGCGGAGAAGCGTTGGAAAGACTGACTTCATCAGCAGGCAGGACCGCATAAAGCCACATCACATTCTTCTATTACGTGCCAGATTGCCAATCCTCGAGCATCTTGCACAGCCTAATTATTTATTTTATCTGAAACTGTTGGCATTTAGTAGCTGCCGTGTGTTAAATTACCCCTTATTGTGTTCTATAATAGTAATTTAAATTATATTACCTTGTGAGCTCTCTGATCTCGAAATTTGACATGTTTATTAGTGTTCGTGTGCGTGTGCTCATTTTATGCGGTGTCCCGATCATTAGGAGTAGACTTTGTAAATTCAATAACATTCGTTTACCGCAATCTTACGCAACTCTCAGTTTATTGATATTTAATTTGGGCTAGAATTAGATACGGTAGGTGTGCTTCACTTGTTTGTTGAGTTGTTATGTGTATTTTTATTTTGGTTGTTGTTCTAACTTCTGGTCTGAAGTGGCTATTTTAGGACTAGGTATATGTATACGTAGGACTGTGATAGTTGTGCTCAGAATGTTGATTATTTTGTTTGCATTTAGGTTGATTGGTAGAGGCATTTAGCCAAGTGTTGAAGGAGACACAAATTTTTAGCAATGTCGTGGAACTTCTGTACTGAACGTTGTGCTTTTATTGGCGTTTGCTTATTATTTCACTCTATAAAGGAATTCGCACATAATTTGTTGGTTACGAATATGGTTTATTTGTGTGATGTGTTTTATTATTAACGTGTAGTTTAGGGCGCATTCGAGATGGACATTTCCGGAAAAGAAAAAGAAAACTTTTGGTTCGAGATGGATTTCACCAGAAAAGAATGCAATTGCCATGCATACACATGCAAACGATCGATTGGTTTTATTTTCAATTAGGGTACAATTGCATTTTCGACAATTATTTTGCATGTATTATTTTTTTTCTCGGTGTCCATCTCGAACCACTTTTTTCTTTTCTTTTCCGGAAAATGTCCAACTCGAATGCGCCCTTATAGCGTGGTTTAATGCTCCCTTGTCTGCGGCGTCTAATAATAATATGGTTTATTGGAAGACAATAAATAAGTAAACAAAAGAAACAGCATGCAGTGTAATAATGGACAACTAAGTCAAATGTCAACCAACAGGAACCCTAAGACACGGCGCTTCACAACGCACGTATACTGACGAGGGACCAAAAGGATACTGAATGGTAATTCCTTATAAACAAAGAAATACATAAAACATACAAACATACAGAATACAAATTAACGAAGTCAAAACGTAACATAATACAACATGAATAAAACACATTACACAGAACACAAACAAATGGACACGAATTACTAATAAAATATAGTATATATAGAGTAGCGATTATTATATGTGTGCACAAATTAATTAAAGGAAGAATGCCGGGACTGGATTATCAAAGACTCCTCTTGAAGAATCAATAACTTTTATGATGTCACTTATATTACTGCATTGATTTAGTTCCGAGGGAAGTCTGTTAACGTAGTTGAAAACACGTGCAAAGAACCAGTTCTTATTTAGGAACTTTAGCTTAGTTTTGCGAATAACATATCTATGTGGCCTGCAGGGCATGCGAGATACATCTGCCTTGAGAGTTACATATTTTCGGAAAGGGAAAGAATAATCATTTGTAACAAACTTGAAAAATGTTATCAAATCTGTCCTTCTCCTTCTTACAAACAAAGGGTCAATTTGCATAGCTGAAAGTCTGTAACGGTATGAACCTCTAATGTTATTTCTAGAGCAAATTATTTTTGAAAATAACCGTTGCGGTCTTTCCAGCTGCCTACACAGTTGAGTGGAAATATCGGGACTTATAATTTCAGACGCATATTCAATAATGGGGCGAACATAATTAACAAAGAGCTTCGTATATACTTCAATAGAAGCACGTGGAAAAGTTGCTATTAACTGTCTACAACGCATAATAGCTGCACTTGTTTTAACATTTATATGCTTAGAAAAAGTTAAGTTTCTATCAATGATAACACCTAAATCCTTAATAGAGTCTACCGGTTCGATCACTTGGTTGTCGATGAAGTAGACGTGCTCGGGGTTGTGTTGGCCGATATGTAGTACATGGATTTTGCAGTTGCTAGGGGAAGTTGCCAATCCCGCGACCACTTGCATACTGCATCGACAGCCACCTGGAGATCTTCACCAGCACACCCGTATATCTTCAAGTCATCTGCAAATAGAGATACATTGATTGAGGCTGGAATAACATTCGGCAAATCGTTAATGTATACGAGAAACAAAAGAGGACCGAGAACGGTTCCCTGAGGAACCCCTGATTTTGGCTGGAATTCTCCGGAAAATTGATTATTAATACGGACATATGAAACGCGGTTAGACAGAAAATTCGCCAGCCAGTTAACTAAATGACGTGGAAACCCAAACAACTCACATTTGTGCAATAATTTGGAATGTATAACTTTATCAAATGCCTTACGATAATCGAAGTAGATACAATCAATAGTTTTCTTTTCCTTGAGGGCTATTTGAAAATCAGATATAACACCAAGAAGCTGTGTTGTACATGATCTACCTTTAAGAAAACCATACTGGACTGGAGAGAAAGAGTTATTGTAAACCTTTCTAATACTGAATGAGAGTATGGATTCCATTATCCGACAAACTGGAGAAGTTAATGTTACAGGACGGTAATTATTTGGGGATGATTTAGACCCCTTCTTATGGATTGGAACAATGAACCCATATTTCCATTGCTTTGGTAACATACAATCATAGTAGGAACAAGAAAAAATAATTGATAATGGGAAACATAAAGTAGATGAACATTTCTTCAAAACGTATTGATTTAAACCTTCACTAGAGAACGAAAATTTCCTAGGCAATTGTCTCAATGTATTTCGGATCGAAGAGGCGTCAAAACGGAAAAATACGTCACGATTCTCGTTGGCAAGCAGATGGGGGAATATGTGGTTGTCATCACCATAATTAGCATCAAATATATCCTTGAACAAATTAGCTTTTTCAAGATCAGAAAAATAAATACTATCATCTAATTTTAATGCTGGCAAGTTTCTATCAGTATTTAGTTTCACACGAATATATTTATGAAGCTTCGAATAAGGCTCTTGTGCTTTACGCACGTGTAGTTCATTTAGATGTGCCTTTTTCGCTGCTTTAATACGCTTTTGTAGGTTCTTATACAATGTAGGTTCTTATACAACTCCCCGGCGAGAGGGGATGCTACACTATTTGTAGCAAAACAGCGAAGCGCCTAGCGAAAATTATGCAATTGACACATCCGCCATGCAGGTGGACAGGCGGTTCGCCATTATTTTCGCTGGGCGGCCGGCCAAAAACGAACGCAGCAGTCAAGCTCGATGTGTTGGATGGGCAGCCCTATGCCTTATACAATTTAGATAGTACGGAAGTACGGATGTAAGGGAGGGAGGAGGGAGCACAGACAAAAACCAACTGTGTTGGTATGATCATATCCGGGGTGTTAATTAAAGGGACGCGGTCACCGTTTTGGCTCTTATGTATATACTTTTTTTTTATTAACTACACAGTATGAAAAACAGAGTGTTGGAAAAAATCCGGCGAAAAACGCTGTTTTCAGCGAGAAATTCATTGATTAAAAAATTTGCGCCCGGTCCAAGCGCCACGGTTTGCCATAAAACACCAAATGTTATAATGCCCGCGAGGTATACGACCGATTAGTTAGTGGAATTCGTCGAGAAATTAGCCCGTATTCTCGGGCTGCACGGAACTTCAAAAATGGGAACATGTTCCGGGAAAATATCCGTGCGGAAATATCCGGCTGCGGAACTGGTTCCGCCCTGGATGGGCGCCAGAATACGAATCGAACGGAAAATGTTCCATGTAGTTTAAAACTTTGACGTTACCATAAATTTTCTTTCATATTTTTTTTTGTTTTTATATGTAAATTAGGGGGGGGGCGTGGTCAAGTGGCAAGGCCCTTGCTAACCACGCCACCGGTCACTGGTTCGATCCCGGGCCTGAACCCCCTCACCCCACCAAAGGTGTAAAAGTTGGTAGCTGGGTAAAACCAGCGGAGATAAATCGACTTCCCGAGCAGATTGGCCACCAGGAAGTTTAAGTGGCCAGTATGTCCTGCCTCTGAGCTGGATCCCGGTGCACCGTTTCCGCCGATTCGGTTGATATAACCCGGTTTACTTTATCTTTATCTTTATTTTATATAAATTAACACATTTGTTCTTTGTTTAAAGAGTTATAGCAAATTCCTAGCATAGATGTGCTTAATTTTTCACAAACGAATTGTAAATTTAACGAAAATTATTCTTTAAAAATAAAAAAGGTGAAAGAAACTGTTGCCGCATTTCTTGCAAAACATTTTCCCAACACTATACTTTATAGATTATGCAGATCATAAAATGCAAAGTATACATAAGGGCCAAAACGGTGGCCGCGTCTCTTTAGCACGTATAGCAGGTATTTTAGGTTTCGTCTTCTGCCTGAAGAAGGAAAAGAAGAGGAAATACACGAAATAACATTAGAAAACAGAGACAACAGAGGCACAGACACAGACAGAAGCAGTGCAGTGTTTTATTCAGACAAACTGTGTTACATTATGCTAATAACAATGTGAGTGTGACTAGGATACTTATACTATACAACCTTTAAGGTTTATAATCAATCGATGGAGTTTCGCGTTGATTCTCAATCAAAAGGATTTTGCTGGAAAACTGGATAATAAAAAACTTATGATGTCACAAATTTGAGAAATTCACGAAATTTTTGGTTTAATTGCAGTTCTTCTGTCAACGCGAAACATTGGCCGGTGCGTGGCCTACAAAAAAAAACAGGTGGACCCAAGTGTGGCACGGCCCACCCATTTCCGGCCTAGTGTAGGCCGCACCGGCTCTGGGTGGGGGCTGGTGGAGCCCTGAGTGCGGCGCTTTGAACCTTTTGAGAGTATTTGTGGTCGCCTACACCTGGCCTCACCAGGCCCACATCAGGCGCACCAGCCGCCCACCTTTTCTACGTCCCTCGAGACAGATTCCCCTTCATGGGCGAGGTGTAGTGTAGGTGAGGTGTAGGCAGCCCACCTTTTTCGGGCTAAGTGTAGGCCGCGCAGGCCAAGTTTCCTTACTGGCGGTCTCTTATCGCGGCTCAACTATATTGTGGTATAGTTGACTACCTTTTATGGTGTTCTATCTGTGTGATTCTTCTCGAGAAGGCTTTTCATTGCCATCTTCCGCAGTTAACTCATGTTGATTCGGAAACAAAAAAATCGTTTCATAAATAAAGAAAGAAAAATAGCATAGTTCCCTGGTGAAAAAGAAAATAACCTGATATTTTGGAAGAAATTTGGGTACATTTTCAGAATCCGATATTTTGGTAACCCACATTGAGCAACAATTGAATGAACTACGTTGCTTTACGAAATGAGCAGTTCGACTGCTCGGTGTTTTGTTCTTCTTCTTCGTTTTCTTTTCATTGTTTCTGTTTAGGTTAATTTGCATTTGTGGATTCTAATCCAACTACACGAGGAACCCAAAATTTCACGCATTGCAGCGGAACTATTGAATAAAAAGATAACCGTAAAGTTAATAAAAGTTTGAGACATTGTTGCACACTGAAATATTCTTCGCGAAAACACTGAGGATTGTTCATAAGCAGGGAGAATTACTTCTGTATTATTACCGCTCGGATAACGCCGCCTGCGTCTCACAAGCATATCGTGAAATATAGTCGTGACTTTTGGATACATATTTACTTTATATTATTTATTTTGTAGAGAATTTTATCTTTATGCTCGTTCAATGCTTTCGACTATTTGCAAAAAAACGATATGTGCCCGATACAATACGGGTCAGGCCCATTTCAGATAATCCCTATTGTTGATGACTCAATCGGCTTCTCCTTTTCAAATATATCAGGCTGATTTTTTTCCAATTTTCAGTCGCAGTATTCACGCAGTTTTCAGCAATTTACAATGGCCAGTCATACACAACAATCAATCGCGTTGTCACGCCCACACACGATGATTGGCCAATAACGCAATTGCCACGCCCAATATGGCATATTGGCCAATCAGCGCGAAGGGGCGTGACAACTGCGATTGCTTGTCGTGGATGACGGACCATGGTAAATTGCTGTTAATTGCGTGTGTTGCGCTTTAAAGGGTCAGGCCCATTTCAAATGACCCCTATTTTTGATGATACCATCTGATTCTCCATGTCAAATATAGTAGGCTGAATTTTTTTCCAATTTTAGTCGCAATATTCACGCAGTTTTCAGCAATTTACCATGGCCGGTCATACACAACAATCAATCGCAGTTGTCACGCCCATTCGCGCTGATTGGCCTATATCGCAATTGCCACGCCCAATAGAGCATATGCCCAATTAGCGCGGAGGAGCGTCAAATGCGATAGTTGGGTATGACTGGCCATGGTAAATTGCTGAATACTGCCTGAATTTTGCGCTTGAAAATTAGAAAAATATCGTATCCTACTATATTTGATATGGAGAATCAGATGTTATTATCAAAAATAGGGGTTATTTGAAATGGGCGTGACCCTTTAAGTTGGGAAAATAGTTGCATCCTACCATCTTTGATACGGAGAATCAAATGGAGTTATATAAAATAGGTGTTACCTGAAATGGGCCTGACCCTTTAAAGGAAGGCAGTCACTTCAAAATCAACTTTTTTATTCGATTTTTATTAGATGCAAGCAGATTTATAAAACAATATGAAGCCCATAAAAATCCACATAAAATGGAACTCAGGGAGAGAAATCAATGAGAATGAGTTTTGATAAATGACCGACGCCGGTGCATATATGCAATTGCCAGGGGTACTTGGAGAGTGAACAGCCTGCAGTGTTACACCTGGCGCGTGGTTTATCACTGCAGGATATTTATTATGAAACTCTATACGGGCAATTATAAACTACGGTATATAAGTAAAAGTCATAAACAGGGATTTCTCTCCCTGAGTTCGTTTTGCCGTACTTTGGCGCTGGAATCGTCGTTTTCTTCACATACTTGAACAATTAATGAAAAGCGAATAAAAAATACGAATTTGTAGTGACTGCGATCCTTTAAAGGGACGGGCCCATCAAAATAAACATATATTTAGCATGATTTTATAATTTGTATAAATGGGGATTATTATGATATATGTACACTAAATTTCGGCTCGACTTTATCCCGCTGAAATTTTTCAGTGTCGATAATCGGAGAACCATACCGTAGACGAACAACAATTGCATCCTTATTTCCTTACCTCGTGTCCCGGGGTAATATAGCTGTATAATCCCATTTATACAAATGATAAAAACATGCTAAATATATGTTTATTTTGATGGGCTCGTCCCTTTAAAGGGTCAGGCCCACCGATATAAACCAATATTTATTATTTGTCCATAATTCATAAAAAGGGTCTTTATTATAATATATACATACTAAATATTATTCAGTTTTACCATGGGGAAGTTTTTCCGGTGAGCTTTCCTTACGGAAGGGACCGTAGTCTCATCTTTGTTTAAAGGTGTATGCATTTTTTGTTCATCTTGGTTTGCCTCGCTGTCTGCACTCTCATGTGCATATGTGTCTTCTTAGGCTGGTGCCTCTTTATTCAGCATACTCTCTCGTCTTTCGCCGCAGGACTAATATAATCAAACAACTACGGTACTATAGCAAGTTTTAACTTCCTTAAAAATGTTTTAATTTTCTTTTACCCAAGGCCTGTCTACGGTACCTTCTGTAAGGAAAGCTCACGGGAAAAACTTCCCCATGGTAAAACTGAATAATATTTGGTATGTATATATTATAATAAATATCCTTTTTATGAATTATGAACAAATAATAAATATAGGTTTATATCGGTGGGCCTGTCCCTTTAAACAAGTTTTCCAGTATATAAAACATTGTGAAGAGTTTCTTCAATCGCAATGTTTTCCAGTGAATCAAACACCTGACAATAGTTCCTTTTCTCGCAATGTTTTCCAGTGTGTTAAAACACCGTGACAATAGTTCCTTTTATCGCAATATTTTCCAGTATATAAAACATCACTATGTTTTCCAGTGTATCAAAACACCGTGAAAATAGTTCCTTTTATCGCAAAAAACACCGTGACAATAGTTCCTTTTATCGCAATATTTTCCAGTACATAAAACAACGTGACAAGGGATCCTTTTATCACCATGTTTTCCAGTGTATCAAAACACCGTCAAAATAGTTCCTTTTATCGCAGTGTTTTCCAGTGTATCAAAATCAAAACAAGGGATCCTTTTATCACATTGTTTTCCAGTGAAACTACCGTGACATCCTTTTATCGCAATATTTTCCAGTATATAAAACATCACTATGTTTTCCAGTGCATCAAAACACTGTGACAATAGTTCCTTTTATCGCAAAAAACACCGTGGCAAGAGTTCCTTTTATCGCAATATTTTCCAGTACATAAAACAACGTGACAAGGGATCCTTTTATCACCATGTTTTCCAGTGTATCAAAACACCGTCAAAATAGTTCCTTTTATCGCAGTGTTTTCCAGTGTATCAAAATCAAAACAAGGGATCCTTTTATCACATTGTTTTCCAGTGAAAATACCGTGACATCCTTTTATCGCAATATTTTCCAGTATATAAAACATCACTATGTTTTCCAGTGCATCAAAACACTGTGACAATAGTTCCTTTTATCGCAAAAAACACCGTGGCAAGAGTTCCTTTTATCGCAATATTTTCCAGTACATAAAACAACGTGACAAGGGATCCTTTTATCACCATTTTCCAGTGTATCAAAACGCCGTGACAATAGTTCATTTTCTCGCAATGTTTTCCAGTGTGTTAAAACACTGTGACAATAGTTCCTTTTATCGCAATATTTTCCAGAACATAAAACAACGTGACAAGAGATCCTTTTATCACAATGTTTTCCAGTGTATCAAAACACCGTGACAAGAGTTAATTTCATCGCAATGTTTTCCAGTATGTCAAAACACCGTGAAAATAGTTCCTTTTATCGCAGTGTTTTCCAGTGTATCAAAATCAAAACAAGGGATCCTTTTATCACATTGTTTTCCAGTGAAACTACCGTGACATCCTTTTATCGCAATATTTTCCAGTATATAGAACATCACAGTTTTCCAGTTTATCAAAGCACCGTGGCAAGATTTACTTGTATCTATTTTTCAACTACGTTAACGTTGATATGCTGCTAATAAAACATTGGGACTTTATACAGTTGCACTGAAGCACCAACGAAACTCAAGAGTTGCGCGCGGCAACAGTTTGGGGGTGTTTCCCGCAAAAGAATTTGATGCGCGCCGCAAAAGTTCTTCCACCGACTCTGGTTGCCGTTTTGGTGCGGGAAACACCCCCAAACTGTTGCGGGAAACACCCCCAAACCGTTGCCGAAAAGGTGCGGAAACGGTGCGGGACAAGTAGCAACTGCAAAAAGAAAGCAGGGTGTTGGATTCGAACCCTACACTCTTGTTAGATACTTTCTCTGAACAGCGCCTTAGACCACTCGGCCTTAGAACACATGTGAGATCTTGCTTGCGGAAAAATATTAGTACAACAACTGCACTTACGGCAGATCCTCCGAGCGCTTTCAAAAACGTTGCCGAAAAGGTGCGGAAATGGTGCGGGGCGCAAGTTGCGCGCCGCACCATTTCCGCACCTTTTCGGGAAACACTTTGCGCGCCATTTCTATTCCGCGCGCATTTTGTTTCCCATTCCTTTGCGGCGCGCATTTTGTTTCCCGAAATGGTGCGGCGCGCAACTCATCGGCTCTCAGTGAAGCCCCCCCCCTCCCCCACCCCGAGGGTTCTTCATAGTTGCATTGAGGCAAGACCACACAATTTCTGAAGCGTATTTCCCCTACGCCCTATATGCAAGCTTGGAAGCGAGCTCTGAGTATTAGTGTAATTAGCATACCACAAATAGGCAAATGAAGGACCAGACATGCAAATAAACCCAAATGTGTTATTTCACCAACCTCATCACTCGCATTCGTTATATACGCGTTACCAAACATTTGTTGTAAAACTGCTTGCCCGTTTCAGTTTCGTTTTAACACCCGTCTCCGTAGCACATTTGGTAACTTTATATGCTTAGTATAAAAAATTTAGATGAGGGGAATATTCCTGCTGCTTCTCACGCTTGTCTACGAAGGACGAGGCTCTGGACTTCTGTATGGTATGTTTTAATGGTTCGCTGTAGCTGAATACATGTACTAAATGTACGCCGCTATAATCTAAACTAAACCCACACTTCTCAAAGTTGTTCTAATGTTACAAACTACTTACTGATATCTGAGATGCGAATATGACCTCCTTGAACTTGGTTTTTACAAGCGAGTATTTCAGATGTTCGTTGCGGTAGCCCAAGTGATTGGGTGGATCCGTTCTCGACACTTCGACTGGACGCGCTCGTGGTCAATAAGGACGTATACGAGGATAGGAAGGTTATCAAGTGCAATGAAGGAGATGAAGACCAACTGCCCGAATTCCAGACCTCGGATAATTGGGTGAGCGAGCACTGAACTGACTGAACTATATGGACATTCATTAAACATCCACCCAAGGATGTTTTGTTGTAAAACAAGCTTCTCGGAAATTCCGCCTCCAAAATCACAAATTCCTAATTCAGTTGTTCATAAACATGCCAATAACAGGAAAGAGCCACATGTGCGTTGAAAACATTGATATACAATACTAATCTACATTAGGACAAGAACACGAATTAAATTAGGAGGTTACGTTTTTCTAATGGAAGAATCGGGTGCGCGCGAAAGATACAGGGTTCCAGTTGGCGCACTTCTAGCACAGTTTTCGCACCACCCGAACTCAACAAAAAAAAACTCGCGGCCCACACAGAATTATATCTTTCGCGCCCAGCTAGGGACGGCCCTCCCGCGCCCGTTACTATAATCTAACTCGTGCGAAAAGGTAACACCAGTAGGCATACAATTTGTAGTCGTTCATGCTCATTTAAATCGAAAGAATGATCCACTAAGACTAATTTATAAAGCAATGTGTAATACTTAATAGTATAAACGAAAAAGCGAAACCATAATGACGAATGAGTGAGCGAGTTCAAAAGAAAATCAGCTCTAAAGGTAAAGGTTTAAGCTATAAAGTAAGGTTCTAAAGTAAACCATTCGTTCACATTTACCATAAACAAGATAAAAATTACCTACAAGATACGTATTACGTCAACAATACAACAGACGACATAATTGAAATAATATCAAAAAAGAATGATTATCGATTATAGTAACCGACGTGCGAAACCGAACAGGATATATTATAATTATCAGCCTATCAACTAAGCCACGTGCTAAGTCTAAGTAGTTACCTTTTCGTTTCACATCTACAGAATTCTACGCTCAGCCCGAAAGAAAAAAAGAATTGTAATGTGACTAAAATAACTAGGAGAGTGGGCCAGTCCTAATTTAACGAACAGAACTCAAAATCAAATCCAGACAAGCCAACCAAGTATGACTACACCTACCCCTAACCCTAAAAACCATAAAACTCGAAGATACGTCTAACTATTAACCTAACATGAGCACTAGTAGATCATAGCGTGTGAGCCACTCGGCCTTCATACCCATTGTTAACCGTATCCCATCATTCTTTCCGCGTTCTGTTGCTCCTTTAACATCAGCGTCTTTCAATCCTGAATCCGTCCGCTTCAATCAGTGTTCGAGAATTCTAACCTGAAAGAGTTACCTATAACATCAGAAAACGGCGTAAGCTTTACCTTGTATAAGATTCACCCTCGTTTTTTTCCTGTACGTGCACACTTTTTTCAATGTAAAAGTTGGTAGTGCGTTGGAAAAAACGAGCTCTCGTGAGGAAGCTGAATAGCTCACGCGTGACCCTGGCGAAGACGTGGTATCGTCGCAGCGCAGCTCACCCTTTTATATGTTTCTCCTCAATTTACACATTTCGGCCGCGGCAACTGTGCGCGCCGACGCCAGTGATATGCCGCACACCACCCGAGCAGAGTTTTATAAATGAACCTCATTGAGCTAACTGCGCAAGAATTGTCCTCCCGTATGGAGAAAGACAAAGTGTCAATAATAAAAAAGTGCGGAAAATAAGAAACCCTCTTCGAAGTTGTCAACGCCGCCAAGGGGGCCAGAGTGCAAATGAGACAGTTATCATAAGTTTAAAGTTTATCTAAGCACAACAAAAACGCACCGGTACTGTACATCCATAGTAAATAATCCTTGATATTTGGTATCAGTCCACCTTCCACTTCGCGGCCTTAGTTCTCAGCATACCATCTGATACGGAAATGAATATAAAATGTGCAAATAGTATAGGATAGAATGCATAAACAACGTCACTCAAGAGAGAAAGCGGCCGCGGCAAAAAATAGGCTATTTTCTACCGAGCGGAACGAAACTACAGATAACTAGCCAATTTCTTTCTGAATTAAACATTAGGTGCAACATCATGTTGTAGCGAACGACCTTCCTTTCAAATAAGCTCCCGTAATTAAACCAATGCTAGCGAATCTTTGACGATAATGCGTATGAACCCAACCCAACACACCTGAAATGTAAATCCATATTACTCGGCCCGCCTTCATTTTCACGGTTGTACGAGCGCATGCTGAAATGGATGCAAACGTGAAAACGAAAAAATAGACCGACATACATTATTAACAGGCATTAAGTTCAAGACATAAGGTAAGGCATCAATGAGGGAATCTTCAATCGAGCTAATTATGATACAAACAAGGCAAGCGTCTAAACATTGGGTACAACATTGGGTGAGACTGTAACGCTCGGAATTAGGTAAAACATTGCCTTACATAATTCCCACATTTCCAGTGTAAGACATAGCCAACAATCGTATGACCTACGACCTACCGTACCTCTTCGCGGTTAAACTACATAAATGATAGTGTGTATGTACAAAGGAACCTAACTTCACTGCGTCCAATAGTGTAAGTCAGCACTACACGAAGTCGAACTCCGGTTGAGTGACTAGTGGGGGCTTAGCGGCTAACAATCCGGTCAAGGGCGGCAATACACAACAAACTGAGGCGTATACTATGCTGTTTATATGTCTCCATAGTTCTCTGTTCTCGCCATAAACACAAAAAAGTACAACGCACTAGTAACTAGTAACACAATCAACACACCTGCACTTCAGTTGTAAATCAAGAAAAAATCCGTGGGCGTGGATTGCCTTCATTTTCACTGTACTAGTGTCCTAAACGAGCAGATACTGAGCTGAAATAGAAATGGATATAAATTCTGAAAATTAGAATGCATAATAAGAGGCCGTATTCACCAACAGCACATGTTTAACCTAGGGCTTCGAGTTAAATGAAGCTAGTACACAAGAAGAAAAGAGCCCTTGAACCCGTGAAGGTACCACGCTCCTATATGCAACACATAAATGTAAAAATACTAATCGTGGTTTCAGCGTAACATGGTCATAAAAAATAATTGTTTACTTTTTAGGAACTCATCATCGACAGACTAGAGTACGTGATGGACCGCTTCAATTTGGATTGTAACAGCTTTCCCCAAGTTCGTTGATGATTATATCTTATTTTCATTCATTGCTATGCTACTGCAAAAGCGTCATGAAGTGTGAAAAATAAAAACCTAAAATACTGACTAAACCGGAATTAAAACGGGCCACTATTTATCGATCATACTAGTGAGAAAACAAACGGTGAATATATACGCTATTTATTCTTAAATTTTAGCACGTCGCTAGCATGAAGACCTTCCTGGCGACAGAGGATTCTTACTTTGATGGTTTCTGTGACGTAAGTGAATTTAAAGTTGAAGTTTCAGCGCTAGGTGTTCAAGCTACACTGCTACAGTGGACTGTCGCTTGTTGTTACAGTAACCTATCTATGGTTCTAATAACTTTCAACAATTCTACAATAATTAGCCTGAAGATAAGAAATCACCTAATTGACCTAATACACTAAGTGCTCAAAACACTGGTGGAAGCGATCTTCAGAATTGAGAAAAGCCGACGACAAAAAAGAATTATATGAAGTATAGAAAGTGCTAGAATGGAGGTTCGCGTGAAAGGAGGGAACAGGGAACTGCAAAATAGACTGATTTATGGGTTTCAGAAAAAAATCTATTCCTAACACGCAACGTCCACGTCGCAACGAGGTGTTTTAAAAAGTAAAAATGGTTTAATTTGCGAGCATTGCGAGGAGCATGTACGCAAGGACTAACTGACCTGCTAGTCTTCTACTGTTATTAACGTTACTATAACTACAACTTACAACTTTGATTTAGTGGGCGACCGACTTTTGTAGTCCCTGTGGCGGCTGCCCCGGAGTCGATCATCTGGCCGGCACGAATAGAACTAACACGTTGTTGTGGACTTCTGAGGAACAATCCTCCATTTGCGGATACAATTGGATGCATGCAAATTTACGAGAGGTTAGAGTTATTGCATTTTAAATAATAACACTGTGCGATAAAAAAAAGTTGAACTGACTTAAGCAAGTCAACCAGGCCCAATTAATTCTTTACACTTAGACTTAGCGAGAATACTTTTTTTCTTGCTTGTTGTTTGTTGTGCAGCTACTCAGCTATTATTAACGTTTTTTTCGTAAACAGTCGAAATACACCTCTTTCTCGCATTTTTGCTACTTGCGTAATTGCTAATTTCAAATTTAAAAGTTTCCTTTTATTGAATAATGGGGTCATACCGTCAGGAAGGAAGAGAAAGAGTTATAAATATTGTTAGCTTCCATAAAGATTGATAAATAAAGCGAGTTATAGAGATCAAGGGCTGCTAACTGCGAATGTGGTCGATCTAGCAAGCCTTAGGTTTATAATGAAGAACGCGAAGGATTTAGGATAGGAGTACCCAGACAAAGGCATAAATGCACAAACATAGCAGTAGTGGTCCTAATTAAAAAAAGACTTATGCCACCGTGCAGCTCATGCTCTTATTTTTTATCTAAAAACTTTTTTATCTATATCTAAAAAACTATATACCTATAAGGAAGAATAAACAAACGACAAGAAAAAGTCCACTCGTTTGCAGGCGATGAGATTCAACGCATCGTGGTTCTGGGAACTGCGATACGTCTGTGAGGAATGCTACCAGGACAGATGCAACAGCCCGGACGCCAAAGTTCTCCACACCAAGTTGATGTCCGAACTAGGAGGTGATGTGGAACACTGGCAAAGGTTGTGCTACGGGAGCAGGTACGCGGGCACATAATCCATTCTACTCAGTAAACAGCGCGGAAAATCGCATCCGGAGCTGAGGCATAGCGGCATGGCCATAGCATAGTTGATGGTCTGGCCATAGCATAGTTGATGGTCTGGCCATAGCATAGTTGATGGTCTAACTCATATGCGACTGATTAGGGATTCTGGTGTTAGATACTAAAACTCACATTGAAATTGACAATTTCAGTATAATGGGGGCAATGAACGCATTGCATTTGAGAGACCGGTTCGAACTCAACGATTACTGGAAGCAGCAGATGGAGTGAGTCGCTTTCTCTGCATTCTTTAGTGGTTCAAGTTCAGTGGTTGCCCGTCAAATGAGAGAGTTGACCAGACAAATTTACTAGCGCTCATCCTGCAATGTACCCTGTCAATATGCACAACTTGGGCAAAGTATCTGGGCTAACATAAGATACGGATAAGAAGAATCTTGAATTTGTTTTGACCACTTTCGAAACCTGCTCCAAATTTAGTGAAACATGCCAGATTTACATCCACTTGCTAACCAAACGGTTCCTACTCAATAAACTAAACAGCGCCAACTTGGAGCACATCCGTTGACGCACCACGCACCGAAATATACACACTGTGTACAACGATAATTTAAATTTCTTCAGAGTCTTCGGTCATTATCAAATGATGTCCGACCTATTTCATGTTTGCTGGGTGACGAGCCTGCTGGTGTTGTTGTACGCTTGGCAGCGAAGTAAGCACACTACATTCATCATTATTACCTTGGTTAGCAACTCCTACGTTCGGCCCTATTTGGCGGAAGCTGGGCGCCTCAGGTGGCAGAGTCCGAAATTCCATAATGGGGTTTCCAATCCAAGTATCCCAAAAATTCGGTGTGATTCTGTCAATACTACCGTATTTCTGCACGAAACCTGCATATATAATACAGAAAATTAAAAAAATATACTCGTGTAGTTCCAATATACTGTAAATTTTCGCCATACTTGGAAACCCCATAAACAATATTCTGTTTGCAGACTGTTGCAATCCATATAGAGCGGCTCAAAAACTGGCGGATCTTGGGGATCCGATTATGGCTTATTTGATTGGCCGGCTTGCTCTCGGAAAGAATAGGAAGAGCCGGACACGAAGACCGAACTGGAAGAAAAGAGGAATGAAGAGAAGAAACAAGAAGGCCGGCGTCAAGAAGCCCAAGGGAAAGAAAAAGGTAAACATGTTTAAAGATGTTAAGAGTTATGAGTATTCAAACGTCTTAGCGTTCTTACAAAGAAATCTGGAGCGGACTTGACGATTTGATACTTAATGATTGTGTAGCCGTAGCGTCGACTCGATTTCGATCGTTACTTTCGCAATATGTATGAGCGTTGGTGTTAAACAGATGATCATAGTTAGTAGTTCCGGTGATTGTAGTCGTGGTTTGAAATTGAAACATAAAGCAAAACTTATTTGTAGATATCGAAAATCAAGAAGTCGAAGAAAGTCGAAGTCCCCATCAAGATGGTTCTCCCGAATGGAAAGGAAATTCTCCAAAAAAGAGGTCCCTGCGGACGAGGTGGAATTGGAGGGCGGGGACGCGGACGCGCAGGAAGGGGAGCAGCAAGGGGATCAAAATAAGGTATGCACACAGTATCGGACTTCCAAAGCATTGATTATAATATAAGTCACTTAAGTCCCACGAGTCTAGCACACAACATCACACGCACACTAATACATGATTTGGTCATACATGACATGAAACATGCCGGAGCTACGGTATGGCCATTCATTTGTAGTCCCAATGATTACTTAATTTATTTAAGCAGTAGTCCGAGCGAGATTCTACATGTTCGTCGATGTGCACGGATGAAGTCTACATTATTGGTCTCTTGATCCGCTCGTCTAACAAGAATCCGTGTTGTCTGCTTTCGTTGCCTACTCATGCCGAGCCCTTACCCTCTTAATATGTGTGTTCAGTATCTCTTGCTCGTCCCTCATTCATTTCATCGCCTATCGTTGCTGGGAAGGACTGCCACTATATTTTTCTCTATCTGTCGTTTGTTCTAGTAGTTAGCTCGTGTAGAATTATGTAAGGGCACGACGTTCCGGCTACAGTAATATGTTTAGAATAGTAACAGTCCACCTATACACTTCAAGATAGGATTAGGATAAAGCTTGTGGGCCCTTGTGAAATTTGGTATTTATAAGTCTTAGTTGCCATGGTGCCCCAAGTCTTATTCTAAGAACTGAAAGATAGAAAGGTAAAGAGTCGCGTCGCCGAGCCCTGTTACCCACCGTCCATCGTCCATTAGGGACCGTAGTGTCCATTCTGTCAATTCTGTGTTTAAGGGTTGCGTACCCAAAGTTCAATAGTTCCAGGGCCATCGTGCCCATCTTCAAATTGATTAGGGGCGCCCGTGCCCAGTTTCTACGGTGTGCTCGAGGGCGGCGGTGCCCAAATGTTTGTGTCCGTTGTCTGCGAATGGCAACCGTGTCAATGTTGTATATGTATCCGCCGTGCCATGTTCCGAGCGTCTAGGTGAAGGGTCACATTGCCCAAGTTTCGTTTCATCATTGCGGGCCGGTGTGCCAACTCCCCTTGTCTTTCCGGGCCGATGTGCCAACTCCAATGTCTTTCCGGGCCGGTGTGCCAACTTCCATTGTCTTTCCGGGCCGTTGTGCCAACTTCCATTGCATCTTTCCGGGCCGATGTGCCAACTTTCGTTTAAGCATTGAGGGCCGTTGTGCCACGTTCCGTTGTCTTTCCGGGCCGGTTGTGCCAAGTTCCGTTGTCTTTCCGGGCCGTTATGCCAATTATCATTTCATTGTCGAGTTATGATACTGATTGTGTAAAGTATCCGCTAGGGATCAGCGAACCCACATTATTCTTCATCCGTTTTTTTTTTAAATTTATGTCTCCGTTAGTTTGTTTTTTTATTATTCTAACATTTTAAATAATATGGCTACGCAAATAAGTTTTTTTTCCGTTAGTCTAGAGTGTAGAATTTCAGTAGTGGTGTTAAATAATAAGTTATATGGTTACGTATACAACAATAAACATATATTAGCTCAGTGAAACTTTTACCGTAGAACACTTCGCTAAAGTACAAAATTGGCACACATATTCGTTCCCCCAGAGGTTTAGGCACAAAACACATGGAACACTCTTTAATACAGGTAGAGAATATATAAATGAGAAAGCATGGTAACCAAATTATATATCAAACAAGAATGTATAGTAATGACATCGCCAATTAAAACAAATTCTACACAAATGTTAAACCTTTAAAATGCACATGACGAAACAAGGTAAGCCGAGGAAAATACCAGCCACAAAATACAGTAATCCATACACAGTAAGTCCAATTCAAAAACAATTTATTGATTCACATTAAATTATTATAATGTAATCAATAATTAAACCAAGAATCAATATCGTTGTGTGAACCAAGCGCGTGTACTATTAGAAAGAAAATAAACATACAGCAAACTTGACACCGCATATGTGTACTAATACAATCACTTCACATACTGTATGTTTCATAATTACGCTTTGAACTGTTCATGTGCCTTGCATTGCCAACCCTCCACATAACATATAAAACACTATTAGGCTGGTGAACAGAGTACGTGTCTATGAACAACTATTAAAATCAACTAATCAACCCGATGAAACATTTCACAATATTGTAATGGGGTTTGCAAGTATGCCAAAAACCGCGAGTTTTCCTTGCATGTATCAATTCGAAAATCGTGTGCTTTTTACACAACTTTACCGTAACTTTGACACATCCGCACTATAGAAAATCCGCCATCAAAGACATTTTTTGTTGAACAATTGGTCCCGTGGCGATCAGTCGTAAAAACTGCCTGTAGATATGCTCGTGTAGTGCCAAGATACGGTAAATTTTTCGATACTTGCAAGGAAAATCGGGCATATTTGCAAACCCCATAACAAATACAAAAACCATCGATAGGCACACAATGAAACAGTAATCAAATCCCGGTTGGTCCATAGAAGAACGTTACACGACATCAAGAGTCCTCGGCTGAAATAACACATATTGATATACTAGGCCGATTAGACGCCTATACGTTAGCCGTTGGACTGTTTAAACGAACCATAGCTTACTACTCACGGTAAGAGGGCACCATAGCTTACTACTCACGGTAAGTGGGCACCATAGCTTACCAATCATATTAAACAGTGACGTAAATAAACGTTATGCAACACCTGGAAAATGAATGTGCAAATAATAAAATATCAAAACCATCAATTGTACCTGCAATAAGAAGTTGACTGAAATGTCCTATGAGAATCCGATAAAGCACACTTCCAAACGAGCAGCGCGTGGTGTATTCTGTTCTGAATATAGAGAGCGTGAAACATACATACTCTCAATGTGATCCTCTGATCAAAGAACGCACAAGTCGAATAAATGAAATGATCAAAGTCTCGTATTCCCGTGCGACATATAGTGCGGGAGAAACATTGCTTTTTTTACTATTCTTTTCTCTCATCCATTTTGATAGTTACAAACCCTCTGCATTTTTTCAGAACTCAGAAAGTGTAAAACGTTCGTTTCTAAAGAAGAAGAACTAATGGTACTGATAATAGCACGTTTTACATATAGCATATCAAAACCAAAACTGGCGGTTTCCCCGCCTTTCCATTACTCTTCAATAGCGCACTATTTCCCATACTTTACAAAACACGAAACACGAGTATTACAAATTTATTCAGGATAGCGCAGAACAAGTAAAAAAACGACTAACCTCTCGCCTATTCATCTAACGAAAGGGCACTCATGTCCACATGTAATCGAGTCCTCAGCTCATTTTTACCCGGCTTTGCTGATACTCGAAGATGACGTTGCGCATTCTTAAAAACAACAATAAGAGTAAAAAACAACTCCAGACCTTCGCCCATGCCCTTTTATAATTTACTGACGTCATCGAATATGTACAAAAGTGTGAACGTAACCATCAAACAATGGAATGCGTAAAATAACGCATCCGCAACGACCATTTCCGGAAACCACTACATTCTCTATATACGGTGAAACATGATGTTGTGATGACAATATGATAAGTTTTAAATGTAAGTAAAATGATAATAACCGAACTCAGGAGGGGGCGTGGCGCAGTGGCTAGCGCCTTGCTCCAGGCCACCGGTCGTTGGTTCGATCCCGGCCCGGAACCCCTCCACCTCACCAAAGGTGTAAAAATTGGTAGCTAGGTAAAGCCGGCGGAGAAAAATCGGCTTCCCGAGAAAATTGGCCTCCGGGAAGTTTAAAGGCCAGTTCGTTCGGCTTCAGAAATGAACCGGACCCCGGTGCACCGTTTCTGCGGATTCGGTTGATATAACCCGGTACTCTTTACTCTTTATCTTTTAACCGAAATCAACACAAAATTTGAAAGGAGAACTTACCGAGTGACGGACTAATGTTGAGTTCGAATCTTCTGTCTTCTCCTTCTCGATAGCCGCCTGCAAAGTTAACACTTATAAACAGAAACAGTAAAGCGACAAATATTTGCAAAACTTGAAATGCATTTTTACTTACCTATACTATACATTACGCTTCATTTCCATCGTTTTATTATCAAATTATCAGTTTGCTAATCAACGACAAAAATACGAGTTTGAGTTATATACTACCGTTATTTTCATCATTTAATGTGATGCATACCCTGTGGTATTATTATTTAATAAATAAATAAATAAATAAAGCGGCTAAAACAACCCTATACCTCATAAACCGCTTACTTTTCTTCCAAACCAACCTCACACACTGAAGACATATAAACATTAAAATCCACAAAAAAAACTTTCCGAATAAATCGTCAGTACGTAAAACTACACCATCCATAAGGTATCGCGTAAATAAATATATATTTACATAACACAGCTAATAATATTAATAGTAAATAAGAATAAAAACCAACCGGCTCTGTCTCCTTGTCTTCGTCATCGCTCAGTGTGAGCCATTCGGGCACCGCGGGAATGGGAAGCAAATGGACGTGGCTCAAGTCCAGGGTACTCCGCAACGCCTCCTTGCCCGCGTCGAGATGGGCTCTGAAGCGGGTGACGATCTCCTCCAGCTCTCTCACTTGTTCGAGTTGCATCAACTTGATTGTATCACGAGCCTGAATTCCTGAATTAGTCATAGTCATTCGTTTAATCAATGACTAGTGAATTCATAGTCAAAAGTCACAAACGTTAGTTTAATCAGCAACTAGTAAATACTGAACTGGATGTGGATACGAATAATGTATTGTCGGCGGAACGAACGAACCAACAATCAAACCCAAACTGTGTTAGCGCTATCGCGCTAACAAAGGATTTAACGGCGAAGGCAGCACGGCAGCAGTATAAACGGGGATCTCGAATCTCCCCCCTACACCTCCGACCACATAGACAACACAAACACGTCAAAAACGATAGGGTTCATGACCGTGGGGAAAAACACTTAAAAAGGCAAATAGGCAACAAAAACTACCTGCAATGGACGATACTCGTTGATCAAATGGTGCATGTTGATGAATATCGTCTGAAATTGAAATAGATCATCTATATAAATAAAATAAAACGGACAATCTATTGGGGAGAAGGAGAACTGGCAGAAACAGTTCTATGTTCTATGCAGTGCCTTTTCACGTACTCGTTTGAACCTAATATTTCTGTCAAATCCCATCGGGGCTCGAATCCCAACCCATTAGTCCAATGACGGAACGCAGGATTTCGAACCACAATGCGAATATAAGAAAAGCCAGAAAAAGCACAAGACAATATTTACCTGAATATCCGTTAGTTTCTCCAATCTGTCTGGATGATCCGGACACCAAATGAGAATCTCGAGCAGATCGAGGAATGCGGCCACTACGCTTCTGAAAAGAATTTTTATTAAATATTTATTAACACATCAAAATATGTGAATACCACTTTATTCAGACACACAATCATCACACATAGACCGAAGCATGTAGAATCCAGGGTCGCGTTTGCTCTCGAAGTAGGGGAACTTCATTTTTAGCTCCAATCCAAGTCTTAGCCGATGTGTGTACCAATACGATGAGAGATATTCAGTACCAATTCAATACAATTGTATATAGAGACTTAAATTATTAAAGTTATATACTCGTACTCAGAAAATAAAGAAGACATAAACTAAGGAAGTAAAGACAACGCAAACAATTTATTATATACACGAGCACAAGCGCAGTGCCCAGCCTTGCCAATTGTTGAGTAGGGGAAATGGGAAACTGAGCAGAAAAAAACCGTTATTCGAAATTCGTAAAATATAATTCAAAGAAAGCGTGACAATTTCAACTGATATTGAAAAGAGCCGGCCGACCTGTTGAGCTTTTTCATTTCATTTTTCCAGTCAATCCTTCCGTGTGGGTAAATTTGGATTACCTTCTGAGAGGCAAGTGACCTAAAGGGAAACAATTTGAATTTCGTCTCACTTTGTCTGTCTTAAATTCGAGTGCAAGGAAGCTTTACAATAATACACACACAGGCAATGAAACCTTTGCGGCCAATGATTTATACCCTCGCAAGGCACGTAAAAGTAGCGAAAACGGAACAGGGGATGTAGAGCTAACAGGCATACCAGTGTTGGAAAGGCGGTAAGTGGTAACGTGGCTCGCCCTTAAGGCCCTTAATAATCTAACCAACACATTCACGCACCTAATGATTTCATCCTCCAATTTATATTCTTCTCCAAAGACCACAAATTCGGTTTGAAATGTAGGCGGCGGCAGAACGGCGCCCTGAAAAGCTTTCAATTTAAAAGTGAATACCACTTTATTCAGACATACAATCATCACACATAGACTTAAGCATGTAGAATCCAGGGTCCCGTTTGCTCTCGAAGTCGGGGATCTTCATTTTTAGCTCCAATCCAAGGCGGTGTCTCTTTAGCCGATGTGTCCCATAGAGTGAAGTAGACGGTAGAAGATGGCACAGAAGATAATACAGAGCGAAAGGTCCGTCCTAAGGCTAGGCAAGGGGAGCGCCTTAACTTTATTCCCGACGGAGATGATCTAACTAGCTACCTTTATACACAGACATATCATCGGTCACATCATAAGATGATAAGCAACATAATAAGCAGGACGCAGGATATATTCCCTATTTAAAAAAATTAACCTGGGCGACTCTGTCCGATGTGTAGTGTTTGGCGTATTCCGGTGGCGGCGGAAACGGGCTAACCACTTGCGCTCCGTTAGCGTTTAACGGACCGCCGGACTGCATGCTTTGGCACTAAATCATGACAAAATGAGTGAACGTAAATGAATAAATTTCGAAAAGCGAGAAAAGTCCGTTAGCGTTTGTTTAAGGGTCCAGCTCCAGACTAAATGCTTTGACACCAAACATTAACTTGATATTTCTCCGCAAGAAAGGAAAGGGAAGTGAACTTGGACAGTGCTAGTACGACATACAAAACTTCACTGAAAGAAGGATCGAAGCTACTATACAAAAAAAGTTGAAAAATGCCGAGACCAAAGAAAAACTTTCACCAAATGGTTTCTACAGATAACAATTAATTGGTGCCTGACAACGGGACATTCCGCGAACACTACTGACCATTTGCGACGGTTTTCGGTAGAGAAAATGGTTACTGCGACGTCGCAAAGCGGTCACTAAATGGATTGTAAAAAAAAAGTGGCGGAGGAGAAAATGGGCGGAGCGGGGAAATAAAGGGGCAACCGCGCGTTCACTGCTCTTTCGAACCGCGCGAGTACAAATGACGAAATATATATTACAATATTCCTTCAAAATTGGGGCTAGGCGCAGCCTAGCCCTTTTGGTTCTTCTTCGGGGGTTTCCCGGACCTGGGAGCACTCATTAATTAATAGCACAAAAAGTACTGGGCCAAATGGGCTCTAATTTGGCAACTCTACTCTTCTAATGTTCCTCTACAACCCTGCAAAAACTCAGCCAGAAAAAATCATTTTGAAGAGAAGTTATTAAAAAAACGACTGACGTATTATGTGGATTTTTTTTTCTGTCCTTCCTTCCTCAATTTTCGTGGGCATCAAAGGCACACTTTTGAACTGGTCTTCATTATAGTACATCAGGGGGCGGGATTCTAGCAAAGGCATTAGAATTTTAAAATATTGATTTCTAATTATCGATTTATTGATTTTTATGCTAATTTTGGTAATTTTTGGTACATTTTCGGCCCTAGCGCGTTTCTGAATGAAAATTTTGCGCCCAAACTTCTGAATTAGATAACTGAATTGTTGCTGAGAATATTTCTCTCTCACAGCATCTTTCCCCGATATCGATTTCTTAGACTTTTGGGGCCTCGAACATTACACCTTCGCAGTTTTGTGCGCACAGCCGAAGCCCCGCCCCTTTTGACTCATACCAGATGGGTTCATACCTCATAGTTTACGCGGACAGTGCGCAGTACATTATAAAATAAAGCATTTTCCATGAAAAACAACTTCTATAATATAAATTCTTTTATATTTGGTTATTTTTTCACATGTTCAAGCTGGTAGCCTGGGATCCCCCTTTTTCTTTTGACAAATGCATGTGCGTTTGCTGAAGTGTAGGTGAATAGGGAAATATTGAATGCGGAAAAGATTAAAATAAAAAAAATGAAGATTGTCTGAACAATATTATATCAATATCGAGTGTTTTATTCAGCACTCATTGGAATTTGGGTTGTCAGGACGATAGTAAAAGTTAATTAATGAGAAGTTGGAAATTCCAAGGCAATAAAGTTGCAAAATAGTTTTTTTTTATTATTTCCCGGTCGCCTAACTCCTCCAGAGGCCTGAGGTGACCTTTACTTACAAAAACAACATGCCTTGTAGTACATTGGCAAAGCGTTTGGCTACAGAGCGAGAGGTCGTGCGTTCGGTTTCGGCCAAAGCCGAACGTTTTGCGTTCAACATTTAGCTTTTTTGATTGGCACACTATCAGTGCCGTTTACAAAATCATTGATCTTTTGTGAATTATAAAAGGAGATAGAGCCCACTACTGTGTCTCACATAGTACTGAAGTTTCTCATTCAGAAATTTCTCAAATAATACTTCATGAATAAAGCTACATAATCCAATGTTTAACCTTCAGTCACTCTGTCCCTAATTAACTATATAATTCCTGTTAGCTTTCACGACCCAGTAGCTGAATGGCGCAACTGGTAGAGCAGAAGGATTGTTAGTTATGGAATGATAGTTCGTTCGGGCTCTATTGTATATTGTATTGTAGAATTACCGTCTCATGGAAATCTAGGCGTCCCAAAGGAGCCAACTATCCCACTCATGGGACAACAACGTCCCATTAAATGAACAACTGTCCCAAGGGAATCTAGCCGTCCCATGGACCTCCCAACCGTCCCATAGACTTCCAAACCGTCCCATGAAAATCTGACCGTCCCATGGCCCTTTCAAAGTCCCAGAGCCCTCTCAACCTCAACCGACTCAGTACTTTATTCTTTTTTTCCATTGCCAAAAAAGTTGATATGTAGTAATGTTTGAGTGAGATCACATCCATTCTGGCACCATGGGACGGTCAGATTTCCATGGGACGGTTGTCCCACTCATGGGACGCCTAATTTCCATGGGACGGTAATTGTACAGTAAATAGAACACAAGTTCGCGCATCGACGAGCTTTTTGCAACAATGGATACTCGAGGCTCACGAAAAATGAAACTCCTAATTCATTCTCCTAATTCCTAATTCATAAAAAAATTGAGCGCCATAGGGTAAAACAGTTTAGTGAAGTCATCTATTTATGACAAATTTGTGTTTCACGCAAAATAGTCCATGTTATGCAGCGTATAGGGGTATAGTATAGGTTAGTAGTTTTTGAAGAGTTTTTGAAGTTTTTTTTGAAGTTAGTAGGTTAGTAGTTTTTGAAGACAGCATATAGGGGTATAGTATAGGTTAGTAGTTTTTGAAGAGTTTTTGAAGTTTTTTTTTGAAGTTAATAGGTTAGTAGTTTTTGAAGACAGCGTATAGGGGTATAGGATAGGTTAGTAGTTTTTTTTTGAAGACGAACAAGGTTTAAATTCTTTTCCAGTCAAATGCATAGTTGCGGAACAGCGATCGAATTGTAGGCAAAGAATTAGAAGTTAAAGTTTATTTATTCCGTCCACTCATACTAACAATAAGTGTGTTTCATTAGGCTTGTTTATTGGAAACTACCACTAACACCTAACCTAATGACCATAATCTTCTAAAGGAAAATTATCTTTATGAAATTAGGTGTGAATTTTTTATTAAAATAAAGAAATTATCTTTCGATAAAACTAAAGACATTGAACACCTAGTGTTCTCCAACTGTTTTAACCAACGAAGAATGATAAGTTGCAGAATTGACCCTCACAATCAGTGTATAATGCATATTTAATTGTGTGAGTTACGTATTTATATCCCGTAAATGAACATTCAATTAGTTCGGCGTTAGGCCTCATATTTTCCAAATATCTCTAAAAAGAGGAAAATTATTTTATCGTGAAAAAGTGCTCTGTTTTAGGTAGGTGTTTTTGGCTCTTCTCGTCATCATTACAATGAAGTACTTAGCTAACTATCAGAAAATTTAGCGGCGACAAAAAGAGACCAATTCGGTTGTGGGCTACATCTACAAAAAGTGAAAAATTCATTATGTTAATACTTAACTATTTTATGAAAATGAGCAGTCGGTCTCTTCCGACTGCAGGAATCGGCCTTCGGCCGATTGTTACCCTACTACTTAAATTTCCTATGATACTATGATTCTTTACTTTTATTTGCTAATTATTTATTTATATCCAACGGGGACCAAAAATTGCGGCGCTCCATTTGTCTGCTGGTTCACGTAAACTTTTGAAATGTGTTGCGAACTATGGAAGCATACATGAAGAGAATTGAGCAAGTGGACAATTTAAAGAAGGAAGTGTAATTTTTTGAAGCTGTAAGGTAGTACTCCTTTTGTGGCATACCAATATATAAATGCCTATTGTCAGTCTCACATAACAATGTAGATCAAAACACGACAAATACGTAACATATCTGAAAAGGGTCTGGCTTAGTGAAATTTATTTCATAGATCATTTTCATTCGCATAGTTCGCTTTCTATTCACTGAACAGACATGTTTTTATTTAACTTCTACACCTGTGTGACTGCTCAAATAGTAGCCTCCAAGTTTGAGTAGTGCGAAAAACTATACGTCTATCGTTACGCCTTTTCTCCAGCCGCAATTTTGGCTCCCCGTTGAATAGAAATAAATAATTAGCAAATAAAAGTAAAGAATCATAGTATCATAGGAAATTTAAGTAGTAGGGTAACAATCGGCCGAAGGCCGATTCCTGCAGTCGGAAGAGACCGACTGGTCATTTTCATAAAATAGTTAAGTATTAACATAATGAATTTTTCACTTTTTGTAGATGTAGCCCACAACCGAATTGGTCTCTTTTTGTCGCCGCTAAATTTTCTGATAGTTAGCTAAGTACTTCATTGTAATGATGACGAGAAGAGCCAAAAACACCTACCTAAAACAGAGCACTTTTTCACGATAAAATTTGTTTGATTAGGCTTTTGCTAGAATAAACACTTATTTCAGTGCTTTGTATTTTATTAGGTAATAGTTGTTCTAGTTTTGCCAGATTTGTTCGAAACGAGACATGAAAAAATGTATGCCGGCAGAGTAAACGCTGTCGGTGTCGTAGTGGAAAACCACGGCTTTTCAAGTGGCTTTTCAGTTTTCACTGAAAAAAGAACATTTCCGACTGGTTCGTGACCTTTTCATGACCATTTGGTGGCTAGTCGCTAGTCGATGACGGTTCACGATGAAGCTTTGTTACCACATGGTTACGAAGTGGTCACCAAATGGGGCTGGCCTACGAAAAAAAAAGTGAACCGTCACCAAATGGGTCCACACATTTTCTATGGTATGCTTATTTCCCATGGTATGGTTTGGTATGCTTATGCTTCTATGGTGCGGATCGTACTAGTATTGCTTTCGTACGAATTTTGAACTTTAAACTCTTCTTTATTAATTTTTCGTCAGGGGCCGGAATTCTATAACTTTTCCTTTTTTTCAATCTTTGTTTTACAACACCTATTGTTCCTTATCACCACTATTCCACAAGAAATCCAGACTGGGGAAGCTTCCTGATACAAGTTTTCACAATTTTTGAGTACAATCAACCAATACGTTTCAACAACTTGTAATTTTACTTGTAACTTGTAACTGGTAAGAAAAATAATAAATTGTAAATTTATTATTTTTGTGTGGCAACAGCTTTGGACATTTTTACTCATCTTTTTTTTTCTAGCTATTTTTCTATTAATTTGCTGTAACTCAAAATGTAGTCCTGTATCACAGTATGCTTAGAAAATTGGTTTGTGGTTATTATTTTTTTTTGAGATTACAGACCTTGACCTTAAAAAATTCCGCTCCTTTTGGACGCATAACGCAGACATTTTTTCCTTTTTTTTGTATTTTATTGTTTAGCTTTAGCAGTTGTTTATTTATCTTGTATGCTAAAGTCTAAAGTTTCTTTTCTACGTTTCTTTTCTACGAAGAAAAGATAGAGAAGGGAGTTTTAATTTTGTTGTAAAGTTATCTGGAAAATATAAGTTTACAATACTATAATACGGCTGCGCAACTCGCAAAATCGCTATTTATGTACAATTTACAAACAAAAAGTACAAACAAAGAACGTTTTCTGTTAAAGATACAGTAACTATTTTTGGGTGAACTTTCATTATCTTTCTGATTATTATTCCGACAGTCTACAAACAATTACCTTAATTTCCAAGCTACCACTTTCTAAATAATCTATCAATATCAATTATTCTAACATACATATATTTTATATGATCTTTTCGCATTTTTTTAGGAATATTGTTTTCAGACAAACTACAAATAAACTGGTAACTTAATTGCCAAACATCTTTCTCTGATATTCTATCAATATCAATGATTTTATGGATAACTGGCATCGTCGTGGGTGGTCTCATTCTAGCACTATGGCTCTATTTCTCTCGGCCACTCAATAAAGTAGTACATCTGGGAGAACTGGGATTTTACTTTGGCGAACCGAGGGTTGGTTTAAGTTTGGTTATTTTATATTTAAATATAGTATTTATTTAGGGAATATTTAGGGAGAGGGATTTGGGAGGGTGTTTATTTATAGGAGAGGGTATTTAGGGAGAGGGATTTATATTTAGAGGATTTATATTTATATTTATCTTTATATTTTATATTTATTTATATTTATATTTATATTTATATTTTATTTATATTTAATCTTATATTTATATTTATATTTCATATTTATATATTATATTTATATTTATATTTATATTTATATTTTATTTTTATTTCTTTCTCTTTTCTTTTCTTGTCTCTTTATATGTCTATTTATCTCTGTATATTTATATATGTATATTTATATATGTATATTTATATATGTATATTTATATATTTATATGCCGTGAGCTTTTATATTTGCAGCTGTAGACACATGAAGTGTAGAACTTAATTCTTGATAACCTGTTTCTTTACAAATTAAATTTCAAAATCACAAAATATCTTGGTCACTTTCACACCGGCACGTTTCGTTTAAAATTGAACGCATCAAAGCAATTTATCACCAAACAAACACAAGAGCAAAGAACACGCGGCAATCAGTGCGCGTTCTGTGGTGTCCTTTTGGAGCGAACATTTCCATATGTTTCACGCTGTTTATTTATAGTATTGGGTTTGTCAGCTTCCAGTGGTTCTTCCGCCTCTAACCCAGAGAAGATGACATGACATTCGGTTCGAATAGATATTAACACGTAGTATGAACCTGGGATCTTTAACAGAAGTTTTGGGTTTTCACCAGCTGCTGGGTAAATTATCAGTTTGCCAGAGGAGCAACTAAATTGTCCGTCTCCGGCACACTCACAGTCTCCCATTTTCCCAAAGCGTGACTTTTGACACATAATTAATAAAATTCTACTTACGCTTTCATTCAGCTAACTGGCAATCTCAAGGAACGTCAAATAGAACGATTAAAACGGCTCCGTAACGTTGGGGAACTACCACCCGTCTACCCAAATGGATGGTTTTGTATAGCCGAATCAAATGAAGTCACTCCCAAACAAATCAAACCTGTCGTGGTTTTTGGTATGATTACCACTTTAAAAATTGCACATTCCATTTAAGTTTATGTTTAAAGGATCGCAGTCACTTCAATTTCGCCTTTTTATTTCACTTATCAATTTATATAAAAAGATACCTAGAAAAATATCTTTCCAATACCGATTTACGGAACATTTATCACAGGGAAAGAAATCCCTTCGGTTGAGTTTTGATTTTAGACAAAATGGGGTGTTTTCTAAATCGCAGTGGACTTGGCCGGTTGCCAATGATGACAAAACAAAGAAAAACCGGGGAAGAGGGAAAGTGTATGCTCTACTGTCTCAGTTGTCGTTGTCATACTGTACGTAATTAGAACGCAACCGAGGGGATTTCTTTCCCTGGGTTAATTTTTCAGTAAATTGACACCGGAATGGTATTTTTCTAGGTGCTTTTTCATGTTTATGGATAATTGAAGTAAAAAGGTGAATTTGAAGTGACTGCTATCCTTTAAAGGGGTACAACAGCTGCTTTCTTGAAACCTATCCTGGACATTGTATTCCCAATCATTTTTTAGTCTAGTTGCTTCATTTGCATGTAATATAGAATGGCATGCAGTTGACCAAAATAAGTTCCAAAAACCGGGTAGTATCGCTTTAAAGACTCAGGTCCATGTATAAGGCTATGCTAAACGCGGTCACGTAAAACTATTACTCTGTTTTGTTGTTTTATATTTTTATCGTCCGAATAACTTTAGGCGAACAACTCACACTTATACGCTCAGAGTCCGGCTCCGTATACCTTATTGATTCCTATTGTGCACATATGGGAGCAAGCTTCAACGTTGGAGGAAAGGTAACTACCAGTACTCTGGCTACCTGCCACGGGACTATTTTTTGTCTGTATGTAGATATTCTCATGAGGTTCCAAAATACGGTAGTTTTTTCTATGCTTGGAAGGAAACCAGGCCAGGCCATACATGGAAACCCCATCAATTGGGTCGTTCTAGGTTGTGAGTGACAACTGTGTCCAATGCCCCTTCCATGGATGGGTCTTCTCAGCAGAAACGGGGAAATGTGTGCGAATACCGTATGACAATGGAACGATTCCAGAACAAGCGAAGGTGGGTAAACGTTAGCATACTGTACCAGGTCCAATAAAATAGCATAACGGGTAAAATAGTATTTTGCATAAGCATGTGGCCCTTTGTGCTATAGGGAAGTGGTAACTTCTAGATCGTATACTCAGTAATTGATTAAAGTGTAGAAACAGACAATCTGCATTCATTCGTTTAAAGGGAATATGTAGGCACTCAAAATGAGCAAAACAACTGCGAAACTAGAGTTTCCACACCAGACATGAATTTAAGTAGGCGACTGAATATGTAAATTCTAATATTTTCATTTGCATGCAAATATGTCGCTGTTGCATGCTATATGCCGATGTATGCACACATATGCAAAAAATTTTTTTTTGCTCCATCAGCACTGCCGTGTAAGCCAGGGGGTCAAGCAACGCGTTTACTATGGAAAAGATGAACTTTGAAAATCATTTTCTTTTAAATGGGAAACTTTTAACAATTTTTGTTGTTGTTTCCTTAATGAGGAACACACATTCTATTAATACAGCTTAACTTCAAAAAGGGCATACATATTCCCTTTAAAGAAAAGATCATCTCACAGTGCCACACTATTCAGGTGTCCACATGGCCGATAGTGGAAAAGAACAAGCACATTTATGTTTGGTAAGCGAGCATTCCTATGCAGCGTATGCAAATGAACATAAATTAAAATAAAAAATTGAGCTAAATTCGAGCAAATTAGCATAAATACGTAAGAGTTGAGTTGTCACGATGCGGTTCAAAAACCGGCCGGTAATTCGCTTTAAGCGTGTTTAGTTTGTTGTTTGTACATGTTATCATGTCTTAGACATTTTATCTTTTCTTCTTGTTCTCGATCATTACCTTCCTTAGTCTCACTATATGATGTAGATATTTTATTTTAATAAAATGCATATGTTAGGTATCACTGTGATGGCCACGATCCTGATTGGGAGATCCCAGACATTGACGAGGTGATCAGAGGAGAATGGACATACAGAGGAAGGACTGAGCACGAGGTGGGTTTTTATTAAAGTGATATGACACGTTGTTTTTGAAACATGCTAGTAAAGCAGTACGGCACGTGGTTTGTGAAATTTCCTAGTAAAGCGGTATGGCACGTTGTTTCTGAAAAGTAAGCTGGACAACTTCTTTCATTTAAATGCAAGGTTCCATCTCCCGGACATTTGCGGCACATAATGGAACAAAATTCGAATTATGTAAAACATGTGAATGCAAGGTTCCGAATAACCACGTGACATACCTCTTTAAACATTTTTCCATATTGACTAACCGAAAAGACCCTTTTCTGTGCCTTTAGGTGATGTGTCACTGCCAGGAGATCCCAGAAAACGGAGCGGACATAGCACATCTCGGCTATCTCCATCTGCAGATACCAATGATGGGTAGGAACTCACTTTTTTTAATGTCCGCGAACAAAGGCCCTTATGTCCATGGACAGATCTGCGTGGCCCTAGGGCCCTAGCCTCGAACACTTTATCTGTGAGTCAACCCTAGCACACTGTATTGACTATATTACAGCACCATTCAATGAAGGAACGACACGCTGTCGAAGCGTAAAAGTTCTGTTTATTTATTCACAACATCGCGTAACATTTCCAGGAAATGACGTCACAACGTTAAAGCTTGAGAAAACGAATCCCTTAATCCACCACGTATGGAATGGAAGTTGGAAAGCACGCACAGGGGATGAGAAACACATATCTGAAATGAACTTGGAACAGGTTAGTGATCGCGTGACACTAACATTTCTACGAAGTATAAGGGAAATTGTTCTCTTCTAAACTACTCGTTTCTAAAGTATAACGGGCCCTGAAAAGTAACATTTCATTATTTCTATACTGTGAACCTCAGTGACGCATTGTTGTGTGGAATTGTGTGTCTCAATATTGTGGTGGAAACGTGTTTGATGTAAATTTCACTTTTGAAAAGTATTATTTTCCTTACAGATCTTCAACATTGGCAAGATTCCTATAGGATTAACGCAAAGTTACCTAAATGCACATCAGGTGGGTTTCATTTCTTGAAGTTAAGTGTTCTACTTTACAGGGATGTCGACTCGACCAAAGTTACAGTAATTGCGTGGGGTTAATTATAATTAGTACTTACCTTACACAGGGCACCACTTTCCATCCTACGGTAACTATAGTATTTCCACTTTATTATAATTGAAAGTTAGTAAGATTCGGCAGCTAACGACGACCTTCACTAACACAGGCTAAACTCTTCAAACTGAGTAAAAAATAATCTCTCAAAATTCTTTTCCAGATCGGTCCAGGCATCGTCTATATGCACTTCGACTTTGGTATATGGGGAAAGGGCATCGTATTCCATCATGTCACTCCTGAAGAACCACTCTTTCAACGAGTCCGATTTGTCATGTATTCTAACATGAACAGACTATTCTGCCGGTTCTTCATCAATTCAGAGGCGTGGCAGGTATGTGACAAGCAATATGTTTATTTATTTGAAGTGGTTACTGTATTAGTTAGTTTCGTATATGATGTTGATACTTCGGAGAAGTTAGAGATGGGCGGAAAACCGAAAAAGTGTGTCTGCGTCTCTCATTTTGAACTTAGCATGTTTTTATTTTTTTATTATTTATTAAATACACCAAACGGTGTGCATCCGAGTGCATTTCGTTTTTTTCCGCCCATCTCGAACGCGCCTTTATTGTCCGGATATGTATTTGATATATATATATATATATATATCTTATTATATAAAGGAGAAGAGTTTGTCACGGGTTTGTTTTTATGTGCACAACGAAATCCCTTCATAAAGAAAATTCTTCGATCGAAACACCATACAAAATCATTGCCGCTGGCGGGATTCGAACCCACAGCAGCCCACAATCGCTCGATTCACAGTCCAACGCTCTACCTGTTGAGCTATGCTAGCTTATGAGAGTAGGATCTTATAGGAGATAGAAGAGCATTGCAATAGCAAATTTGCAAATTTGCATGAAGTGCAGAACCATGTTATACATTCCCACATAAACGTAAATGAACATCTTTTTTACGTTTGAAGAAATTCCTTTTTTTAATTAGGGTAACAATCGGCCGAAGGCCGATTCCTCCAGTCGGAGAAGAGCCCGTAGGGCTCTTCGAACGGCTGGTATATATATATATATCTTATAAGTACGCGTTTCAGTTTGAACGAGATGTGTTTGTATGGACAAACAAGAAGTATATAAGGAATCCATTGCTATGCAGAAATGACGGACCAATTCAGAAACACAGACGATGGTGGGTGAAAGATTGAAAAATGAAAATGAAATTTATAACTTCAACGCGAAACTTTGGTCGGTTCGCGGCATACAAAAAAAAACGGGTGGGCCCAGATGCGGCGGCCCACCCATTTCGGGCCGTAGGCCGCGCACCAGCTACCGCGCACCGTAGGGCTTGTCTGAGGTAGGCCTGAGGGCGATCTTCAACTTACGTGTGTATTTTTGTTCGCCTACACCTGGCCCACACCGGGCCCATATCACGCGCACCAGCCGTCCACCTTTTCTGAATACACCAGCATAAACTATGCTTCACATTAATTAAAGGTTATTTTCAGGTTCAATCAATTTTACTCGGACAACAGTCCCCGGCTCCAGAAAGATGGGAGCGTTTCTAATAAGGCGAAATCAATCTATGACTGGTGAAGAGAATGAAAGATTTTTACTAAGATTGCATGTTAAGAGTTGTGCGTATTATATCACACATATGCCATTGCGAATTCGATTCAATACACAACGAGACATGTTCGAGTCTTCAGTCTAGATGTTTCCCAACATGGTTTGTTTTTCTTCAAATGTGCAGTACAGGTAGAAATTCATCGCCCGGTTTGTCGGAATATCGGAGCAAGATAGAACTAACACTGGTTTACTAGCCGAAATTGTATAATATATCCTAGGCGAACTGATATGTCTGGATCCTAGATATGATAGGGGAACATAATATGAACGTGATCTTTTTTGCTCTGTAAATTTCCCCCACATTTGGCAGATCTACCGCAGATCGCTGCCTTCCGCACGCCGGGCTTCTTTCTAACGTGCTGTCCACCACGCGCGCCTTCTTATGTACCCGCATGCGCGCGGCTGTCATGTAGCGCGCAGACGGTCACATCCGCGTCCGCGCCTCTTCACGCCATCTCGCGCGGAGTATAAAAGACACCCGGGCGGGCTAAAAGCCATGAACTGATTGATTGGTTCTTCTCTTATTAATTCAATAAATATGCTCCGTTCTACTCTTTGCACTATCGCTCTAATTGGAGCTATGGGCTACCTATTTGAAGTACAGGTAACTAACTAACTTATTATTCAACATTGTAGAATGGTTTATGAGTTTTGGTCCAGGATTTTGTATTTCCGTCTTTTTATGAAGACAACTAACCTAATACTAATGGTACAGATATATAGTGATTTCGGAAATTGGAACATCTACCTTTGACTGTTGAACATATAGTCGATGAGGTAGTAAGTTAGGAATTAAGTTTTCATGTAATGCTGATAATAATTTAATCAGGGAGCTCCGATAGCCGCAACTGAACTGGTGGACCCACGTGCACAAATTACCAGTCTCGAATCAACAACAGCAGTACAGGTATAATTGATTAGTGTACAATTACTAAACTTTGACATTTCTTTCTAATGATCAAACCTGCATCTCCTTAGACAGAAAAAGATAATAGGGCCTTTTTAAGCATCCTGTCTTTGGACGCTTTGGAGTAGTACCCTAATACGGTAACCTACTGTAGGTGGCGGGTACAACCGAGATCGACACGCTCAGCGAGAAGGACGAGCATGGAGTCCGAGTGAAGCGTCAAGGAGGGTGTGGTTGCTGTGGTGGATGTGGTTGTTGTGGTGGATGTGGTGGATGTTGCTGCTGCAAACCGTGAGTTTTTCTGCGATGAAGTGTACACGATGCAGTGTTAGTGATGATAGTGTCCAGCCACCGGAATCACAGCAATTTCCGCTTACCTGTACACATCTATGTTTACCGTTTCGCTGTCTTTATTTTATTTTATTTTTTAACTATATATGTTTATGTGCGCATATTTGTGATTAATAAGTTATTATTATTAGTACTATTATTATCGTAAAATGCCTTGGATGCATGAAAACGTAGAGTAGAGCGAAAAACTCCTTCCACCAGACTATACGGATGTAACACGATCGTCTTCAGTTCTAATTAATATAATATTTTAGTAAAGATTTAATCTAAACACTCTTTTTAGATGCTGCTGCCAATGCTGCCGTTGTTGCTGTTGTAAATGCTGCTGTTGTAGATGCTGCAAATGCTGCTGCTGCCGGCCATGGTAAGCACCCACGAATTACACACTGCGGAATAATATAATATGTGTAGCCGAACAGGTATTTTACAATGGTGTAGTAGGTAGGAATTACGTGGGAATCCTCGTTCACTCGGACGAAATACAAGATTTCTTTTCTTTTAATTTGATGGGTCCAAGAATCGCCTCAAATTTTCAAATTTCAGCTGCTGCTGCGGAGGAGGCGGATGCTGCGGAGGTTGCGGAGGCTGCGGATGCTGCGGATGCGGTGGTGGACGCAAGAGACGCGCCCTCCAGAACCTCAAGATCAAGCTGGCAGACAAGATTGCCCGAGAGCAGCAGATCGCACTCCCAGAGGCTGAGCAGGTCAACTTTGAGGAGAAGACGGACAATCAGGAGGTGATCAATGAGACTGAGCACAAGAACATTGAGAACGTCCATGCGATCACGGAGGAGGTGAGCGGCTACATTTAGCGGGTGGATATAACATAATTTGAGTCCTAGCGCTCAAGCTTAGTACAGCGTACAGCTCGATTAATTAGAAATAGCTGGGTGGCAAATTGTATCGTTGGACTACAGGTTTTATCACTTACAAACACATATTTTATGCTAAAACACACTAGTCGATTTTGTTAACTATAGAAAATGCACCGCATAAAAGTGCTACCACAAATTCTTCGCACGAATCTGTATTCTCTGAAAATCAGCATGTATGTATACCCAATAATTCATTTTCAGCTCAGCACGACAGCCGTTCCCTCGCACTCCTTCTAACTACAGCATGCGTGCAAATAATTTATTATTCGTGCTTAATTTATGGGATGTTTCATAAACGAGTATTTTCTTCAACACTTGTTGTAAACAAGGTCAGTGTGATAATACACAGTCTTGAAATTGACAAAGAAGAATGCTACAGAAAGGTGTTGAGATCAAGCAGACTAGGCAACAATCTCATCTTGAGGCCACATTCACCGCACAAGTCCCCATTCCCATGGGGAATTCCCCGTCTTTTTCTCTGCGTGTTTCACATTAGAATGCTATTTTCTGTCCCCAGGGAATATTTCCCCGAGGGAATGGGAGTGATGAATATGGCTTCTGATGTGCCCCACCGGGAGGCAGTGAGCGAAGTGAGCGTGGCTCGAAGCGAGGACATTTCCAATGTATCAACATTTCTCGGCGACAAAAAACCGAAAGAGCTACAAGACGCTATTTTTTATTACTATTGATTTTATGCATTTTACGCTGAATTATGCGGTGTGTGGAGTTGAATACTGTAGCCAAAAAACACACGTTTACAGTAGAAATTAGGACACAACGAAAATATCGCAGTCATACGCCAAAAAAAGCGGGAATTTGAATTCACCTGACTATCTTGACATTTTACATCAGAATTTTACGCAGTGAATTTCTATTTCAAAATATTCCATACCAAAATGTGGACAGGGGGTGGGACATGAAAGGCGTCACAAAGACTGCGTGTTCGTCGCGGTTTATCACGCGCGTTTTTTTTTTCATTTTCTACAGTATTGAATTGTTGTAACACGAACTTCTTTTTCTTTCGGTATTCAATTTTTGTACCTAAATTTCTTTTTTTATATGGCATTTAATTTTTGTAAATTGTACGTAAACTACTGGGGTTCCAGTATATGCAAAAATATGCGGTTTTCATTCCAAGTATCAATCAACCTCTTCGTATGTCTTAAAAAACTGTCCATATTATAAAAAGGTGCCATGCTATAAAAAAACGAGCAGAGAATTTTTGATTCAAATCACACACACAACATATAAGACCAAATCTAGCCTCAGGCAAGAAAATCAGCATAGCGGGGTCAGCCACGACCCCTTACCCTTACTCCTGGCCGTACTCACAGTGTCACTACTCACTAAGGGCGCATTCGAGTTGGACATTTTCCGGAAAAGAAAATAAAACTTTTGGTTCGAGATGGATTTCACCAGAAAAGAATGCAATTGCCACGCATACACATGCAAATGATCGATTGATTTTAGTTTCAATTACGGTACAATTGCATTTTCGACAATTATTTTGCGTGTATTATTTTTTTTCTGGGTGTCCATCTCGAACCACTTTTTTCTTTTCTTTTCCGGAAAATGTCCAACTCGAATGCGCCCTAATACGCTAACTACTCACTCACTCGCTCAATACGCGATTCACTCCGGGCTCGCCCGTATATAAATTCACTATTTTGTATAGTAAAGTTCCATGATATTTCTAATCATACTTCATGAAGCGTTCGTAGCGGTTTATCACGCTCATATTTTTTTTCTACAGTATTTAATTGTTGTAACACGAACTTCTTTTTCTTTCGGTATTCAATTTTTGTACTTGAATTTCTTTTTTATATGGCATTTAATTTTTGTAAATTGTACGCAAACTACGGGACTTTCAATATATGCAAAAAAACTGCGGTTTTCATTCCAAGTATCAATCAACCACTTCGTATCAGCATTTATTTCGGTCGGTCAATGCCGAATGCACCCTAAATATGTAGAGTAGAGTCGCTCTGTTTCGGTGGCACATTCGATGAAATAGTACACTGCGAGCAGCGCACTTCCGCGTTTGAATTTTTTTATAGAAAACCGCAAGGACTCAACAAACTTTCATTTTTAGTAAAATAAGAACCACAAATTTCTAATCTGACTTCCTTAAGTATCCCAAAAATCGGTGTCATTATGGCAATTCTACCCTATTTTTGCACGAAACCTGAATATAAATTTATCGTGGAAAAGAGTGCTTGAATGGTAAGTTTGGGTTTCATCCTGTTTTAAATCTACGAAAAGAGACCAATAATTTGAATCGGATTCTATAAAAAGTGGACAATATAAAATATAATATTCTGAGCTAGTGCTCAAATCAGGCCTTTTTATTACCCGAACTGGGTCATTTCTTTTATACTATTAGTTTTCCTATTTTTAACTGTATGGCGTGCTAATCTGGAACACGTTTGCCGTCTATAGCCGCTTCAGATAGTAATACAATTAGTACTGAGGAATAAATTCCTGTAATAATCGGAAGTCTGATTGCATGAATGAAATGCCCCAGTTTGGGTAATAAAAAGGCCTGATTTGAGCATTAGCTCAGGATATTATATTTTATATTGTCCACTTTTTATAGAATCCGATTCAAATTATTGGTCTCTTTTCGTAGATTTAAAACAGGATGAAACCCAAACTTACCATTCAATCACTCTTTTCCACGATAAATTTTGCCTCTTTTCACATGGCAACATTTACATCGCCGCTCAGAAAAGGAAGCCTTATGGTAGAGCGCCGGTTTCACTGTTTAAATGAAGACATCTAAACGATCCAAAAACAGCTAAAGCATCCCGGACATACAAAACAAACAAATAGAATCCAGAAATGTCTAAAATCCAGAAATGCTTCAAGCAGAAGTTTAGCTAATTGTAAGACTCATTTTTTTATGTAACCATTTGTTGACGGGGTATGGCACTTTTGTGAATATGCCAATATGTGTACGAAATGTATGTCCATTGTGATATGTATGCCCGAAGTTTCAGACATATATATCACATAAGAAAATTGCCGTGCTAATCATTAAAGCTTGGGGTAGATCTTTGACTGAGCAGTGCGACGTATCCGTCGCGCGCCTTCAAATATTCAACGATCTTGCCCAATTTTCTCGAAAACATGCCTAGCTTACAAGTATACGAAGAAAGTTTCTCGTTGTATTTAGCACGTTGGTCAGAAATAAAATAAAAATCGTTAGTAAACTCTTGTGGAGAAAATATGGAAAAGTAACGAAACAATTATTTTTTCGTGAGCCTGACCCTTTAACCCTTACTAATTTAAAAATGTATTTTAGTTCATTGAGAAGAGCTTCGTAAACTGAACAACTAGAGCTACTCTATCTATTCCTTTATAATGGAGTGCATTAGCATTAGTGTATTATAGCAGCAGATTAAAAAATTAGCGCAGATTTTCTGGGGAATGAAAATCATTTGCAAGCGTTCATGGTGCTTAATACTCGATATGTTTATATTTTACAGCACAAGGAAGCTTTAAGTTAAGACAAAGTTACTTTTCAGAACCCTTGGCAATAGGAAATGTAGGATTTCAGCCTTCTATCTTTAATCCCCAAAATTTTGCCCAATTCTTTTAATGTATAATAACTGACCCGTTTGAGAATTAGAAGCAATGACACTATCATATTCTTTCTCAGCTTCAAAAGCGCTATCAGATTAACATTTAATTGAGCGAATTCCGTGAAAATAAAATTTTCACATTGTACACAGACGAACAAACGTACATTCTCCGCATGCTGAGCTAATTTTAGTTATTAGATCATAATTTTTGTAAAATGTAACATTTTTGGCTGAAATTTTCCCAGGTGTTAGGAAATATGGTATATTAACTAACTAGGAAGAAAGAAAGACGTTTTGCTGTTCTAGAAAAAAAATTAGGGTGGAAACCGAAAAAAGAGGGACTCGGATGAAACCCAAACTATGTTAGCGCTATCGCGCTAACAAAGGATAATATGAAACATTAAAGCAATATTCTCGTGTATTTCCAAAATACTGTAAATTTGTAGCAACAATTGGTATTGGAAACCCCATAACATGCATGTTGGCAATGTTTGAATTTGAAACGCCCCTAACTTTCTTTCTCCTCTCCTCTCTCTTTTTATTTGAAAATATATTTCTTAGAAATATCGGATGGCATTGCAGATACTACTTCGTAGCCATTATATTTTGTTTCTGCGTTTTGTCCTCTTCCAGTAATATACCTTTTCCTTGTGCTTCAGTTCCCCCCAAATGCTAATTTTAGATTCAAATCACACACAGATATAAGACCAAATCTAGCCTCAGGCAAGAAAATCAGCATAGCGGGGTCAGCCACGACCCCTTACTCCTAGCCGTACAAACTAATACACTAACTACTCACTCACTCAATACGCGATTCACTCCGGGCTATGAATTCACTATTTTGTATAGTAACGTTCCACATGATATTTCTAATCATACTTCATGAAGCTTAATACTTAAAGGATCGCAGTCACTCCAAAATCATCATTTTGCTTCGAGTTTACTTGTATTTAGTAAAGAATAAAGAAAAATACTTTACCAACACCGAATAATTTGAATTCCAACTCAGGGAGTGAACAAGTAGAAAAGTAGTTCTACTTAACTACCGCGGGATTATGAAACGTATAGTGATATGCCTGCAGACCCTTGCAGTATATGTAAAGATATAATATGCAGATATTTGTCGAAATAATTTGTATACTGCCGATCGGGAAGCCGCTATATGAACACGTTTCGTGATCCTGCGGTAGTTAAGTAGAACTACTTTTCTACTTGTTCACTCCCTGAGTTGGAATTCAAATTATTCGGTTTTGGTAAAGTATTTTTCTTTATTCTTTACTAAATTCAAGTAAACTCGAAGCAAAATGATGATTTTGGAGTGACTGCGATCCTTTAAGACTCCTCTCTCTCTCTCTCTCTGTACTTTATTTGTGTCTTTGCTATCTACAAATCCTGCATATGTTCGATTGTTATTGCTCCATTTAAACCTCTTTACATAGTGCGGGTTAGTAAAACATTGATTTCAGAAAATGAGGACGACTAATGCGATGCTGAGTCCATGAATCGGTATCGATGGATGGAATAATCAACTATATAAGAGAGGCGCGGCCATAAAAGGAGAAGGAGCTGTGAGGATCAAAATGACTGTACGTTGATTAACTTATCACGGTGTACAGTGTACACACACACACACACACACACACACACACACACACACACACACACACACACACACACACACACACACACACACACACATAACACACACATACACACACATACACACATACACACACACACACACACATACACACATACATACACACATTCGGTAAGAAATAAATGATTTGAAAATGGACGGGGCAACTTAGCTCCACTACAATCAATTAGGCAATACTGAGTGATAAAAAAACAGGTTATTTAACTTCGTTATTTAACTCATAAACTGTGCTAGATGAAAACTATCGTCGTATATGGGTTCCACTTTCATTAGACTTCTTTTACTGTTGAACTTTCAGTTGCCTCTGGAATGCAAGCGTGCTTCAAAATTGTTCCCCAACTCCACGTAGAAATGAGGAAGAAGATCAACAAATCCTGTACGTTTTGTAATTGCATAATTTAATTGAAAGTAGTAGGAGTTTGAGCTTAGAAATATTTTGAGACTTGCGCTCATTCGTCTTGCTGTAGGTAGTTCTATGAACGCGCGCTTAGGAATACAGTATGCTTGGTAATCATGCTTGTTGAATTTTTTTGATACCTGATTCGCCAACACTTGGGAACTCTAAAATGTCAACAGGTCGCTTTTGGGTAAAATTTAGATAGATGTTTTAGATGGATCGTAATTTAGATGGATCGTATGTTGCGCGGGGCGGATGCATTAGTATTCTCTAGTGTTCTTCGTGATTTTACGTCATCTCGCATGTGATGCCTGTTGTCACTGGGGTTTTGATAAGTATATAGAGTTGCCGGCATGATTTGTCTCAAGAACAGCAGTTTTCTAGTTGAAAACAGTGTGTTGAGCACTGTGTTTTCAACTAGAAAACAGTGTGTTGAGATCAGTTTAAACTGAAATACATCTTGCCACAGGGTTTTCTAGTCGAAAACAGTGTGTTGAGGTGTCTGGCTTAAACTGAAATACTCTTGCCACAGGGTTTTCTAGTTGAAAACAGTGTGTTGAACAGTTTTGAAATACATCTTGCCCCACATGTTTTTCTAGTTGAAAACATGTTTTGCATCCTGTGTTGAGATCTTTAACTGTCTTGCTAAAAACGGGGGTTGAAGTTTTGGCATTTTCTGAGTGTGAAAGTCGCATGGGTTTGAGCTTAGAAATATGTTGAGACTTGGGGTGCTGCTTTGTTCAACCTCTTGAACCGTTGTTTCTCGAGGAATTGGCATTGATGCATCTTGAGTTTTTTGGCATTTTCTGAGTGTGAAAGTCGCATGGGTTTGAGCTTAGAAATATGTTGAGACTTGGGGTGCTGCTTTGTTCAACCTCTTGAACCGTTGTTTCTCGAGGAATTGGCATTGATGCATCTTGAGTTTTTGGCATTTTCTGAGTGTGAAAGTCGCATGGGTTTGAGCTTAGAAATATGTTGAGACTTGGGGTGCTGCTTTGTTCAACCTCTTGAACCGTTGTTTCTCGAGGAATTGGCATTGATGCATCTTGAGTTTTTGGCATTTTCTGAGTGTGAAAGTCGCATGGGTTTGAGCTTAGAAATATGTTGAGACTTGGGGTGCTGCTTTGTTCAACCTCTTGAACCGTTGTTTCTCGAGGAATTGGCATTGATGCATCTTGAGTTTTTGGCATTTTCTGAGTGTGAAAGTCGCATGGGTTTGAGCTTAGAAATATGTTGAGACTTGGGGTGCTGCTTTGTTCAACTCCTCTTGAACCGTTGTTTCTCGAGGAATTGGCATTGATGCATCTTGAGTTTTTGGCATTTTCTGAGTGTGAAAGTCGCATGGGTTTGAGCTTAGAAATATGTTGAGACTTGGGGTGCTGCTTTGTTCAACCTCTTGAACCGTTGTTTCTCGAGGAATTGGCATTGATGCATCTTGAGTTTTTGGCATTTTCTGAGTGTGAAAGTCGCATGGGTTTGAGCTTAGAAATATGTTGAGACTTGGGGTGCTGCTTTGTTCAACCTCTTGAACCGTTGTTTCTCGAGGAATTGGCATTGATGCATCTTGAGTTTTTGGCATTTTCTGAGTGTGAAAGTCGCATGGGTTTGAGCTTAGAAATATGTTGAGACTTGGGGTGCTGCTTTGTTCAACCTCTTGAACCGTTGTTTCTCGAGGAATTGGCATTGATGCATCTTGAGTTTTTGGCATTTTCTGAGTGTGAAAGTCGCATGGGTTTGAGCTTAATATGTTTTTGAATTGGGGTGGGGTTTCAACCTCTTGAACCGTTGTTTCTCGAGGAATTGGCATTGATGCATCTTGAGTTTTTGGCATTTTCTGATGTGAAAGTCGCGGGTTTTTAGTTGAATAAAAGTGTTTGAGTTTGTTTGACTTGGTTTCTATTGCAGTTTTGGATCATTTAAATGAAATGTCTTGGTTTTCTAGTTTGCAGTGTGTTGAGGTTTTGAAATTGCACAGGTGTTCTATTGAAACAGTGTTTGGATCATTTAAATGAAAACATCTGCAGGGTTTTCTGTTGAAAACCATCTTCAGGTTTTCTAGTTGAAACTGTTTTTGAAATTCTTTATCATCTTGAGGGTTTGAGCTTAGAAATATTTTGAGACTTGGGGTGCTGCTTTGTTCAACCTCTTGAACCGTTGTTTTCTCGAGGAATTGGCATTGATGCATCTTGATTTTTGGCATTTTCTGAGTGTGAAAGTCGCATGGGTTTGAGCTTAGAAATATGTTGAGACTTGGGGTGCTGCTTTGTTCAACCTCTTGAACCGTTGTTTCTCGAGGAATTGGCATTGATGCATCTTGAGTTTTTGGCATTTTCTGAGTGTGAAAGTCGCATGGGTTTGAGCTTAGAAATATGTTGAGACTTGGGGTGCTGCTTTGTTCAACCTCTTGAACCGTTGTTTCTCGAGGAATTGGCATTGATGCATCTTGAGTTTTTGGCATTTTCTGAGTGTGAAAGTCGCATGGGTTTGAGCTTAGAAATATGTTGAGACTTGGGGTGCTGCTTTGTTCAACTCTCTTGAACCGTTGTTTCTCGAGGAATTGGCATTGATGCATCTTGAGTTTTTGGCATTTTCTGAGTGTGAAAGTCGCATGGGTTTGAGCTTAGAAATATGTTGAGACTTGGGGTGCTGCTTTGTTCAACCTCTTGAACCGTTGTTTCTCGAGGAATTGGCATTGATGCATCTTGAGTTTTTGGCATTTTCTGAGTGTGAAAGTCGCATGGGTTTGAGCTTAGAAATATGTTGAGACTTGGGGTGCTGCTTTGTTCAACCTCTTGAACCGTTGTTTCTCGAGGAATTGGCATTGATGCATCTTGAGTTTTTTGGCATTTTCTGAGTGTGAAAGTCGCATGGGTTTGAGCTTAGAAATATGTTGAGACTTGGGGTGCTGCTTTGTTTCTCGAGGAATTGGCATTGATGCATCTTGAGTTTTTGGCATTTTCTGAGTGTGAAAGTCGCATGGGTTTGAGCTTAGAAATATGTTACTTGGGTGCTCTTGTTCAAATGTTTCTCGGGAATTGGCATTTGCATCTTGAGTTTTTTCATTTTCTGAGTGTGAAATGTTCAGTTGCTTTGTTTTGAAATTCTTGCTCTTTGAGGTTTTGTTGTTTTCTTTGTTTCTGTGACATTGTTCTTGAATTGATGTGTTTCTCGTTTTTGATGAGACATTTTGAACACTTGCGTGTTTTCTTTGATGCATTGAGTTTTTGGCATTTTCTGAGTGTGAAAGTCGCATGGGTTTGAGCTTAGAAATATGTTGAGACTTGGGGGGTGCTGCTTTGTTCAACCTCTTGAACCGTTGTTTCTCGAGGAATTGGCATTGATGCATCTTGAGTTTTTGGCATTTTCTGAGTGTGAAAGTCGCATGGGTTTGAGCTTAGAAATATGTTGAGACTTGGGGTGCTGCTTTGTTCAACCTCTTGAACCGTTGTTTCTCGAGGAATTGGCATTGATGCATCTTGAGTTTTTGGCATTTTCTGAGTGTGAAAGTCGCATGGGTTTGAGCTTAGAAATATGTTGAGACTTGGGGTGCTGCTTTGTTCAACCTCTTGAACCGTTGTTTCTCGAGGAATTGGCATTGATGCATCTTGAGTTTTTGGCATTTTCTGAGTGTGAAAGTCGCATGGGTTTGAGCTTAGAAATATGTTGAGACTTGGGGTGCTGCTTTGTTCAACCTCTTGAACCGTTGTTTCTCGAGGAATTGGCATTGATGCATCTTGAGTTTTTGGCATTTTCTGAGTGTGAAAGTCGCATGGGTTTGAGCTTAGAAATATGTTGAGACTTGGGGTGCTGCTTTGTTCAACCTCTTGAACCGTTGTTTCTCGAGGAATTGGCATTGATGCATCTTGAGTTTTTGGCATTGTTTGAAGAGGAAAGTTGACTGTCGAGAGTCGAGATACATCTGAGATTTAATTATTATGTTTTGAGATTTAGTTAGAAGTAAGATAGAGAGCGAGTGTTAGTACTCTGCCGTTTTTGTTCTGCTGTTCTTTGTTTTCAGTGACTTCGTGTATGAGCTCGTTGTTGGACTATGAGGCCTCGATGCATCTTCTCGACGTAAGATTCCATCTCGTTCGTCATCAATGAGGTATCCCATCTGCTGCTGCATAGTATTGGTTAGTGTGCGCCATTATTTAATTTTATGCAAATTTCTTTGCATACACTGAGTGACACGTTTAGTCGTTTACTTCCCAGTGTGTGGGTTGAACGGCAAGATCAAAAAGTGTTCTGGCGTATTTTTTAAATGAAATTTCACGATTGCATTAACTTTCTTATTGCAAAATAATGAACTATATTTTCTGATTGATTTTTTTTTCATTTAGGTATCTGAAAATATGGACTACAGACACAGACGTACGCGGACTTCGTTTCTCTCCACAGTGCCAGAGCCTTTTCGAACTTTCCTCCATAATGGTGTGTTCTACTTTTCAAAAGTTGTCGAATTCTGGACACAATGTAGTTGTAGACAAAAGTTGTAGACAGTTGTAGACACAATGTTGTAGTAGTTGTAGACACAATGTAGACAAAAGTTGTCGAATTCTGGACACAATGACACAATTCTGGACACTATGGCGCTTCGCAGTTTGGAGCCACAATGTTGACTCACTTTTTTGTAATGAATATTTTACGAAATATGCTATAAGCCAGATATTGCTGGGCGGACATTTTCTGGGAGAACCTTAAGGTTTCAAGATATGGTTTATTTGGCGAAAATACTCCCTTTATGATATTCTATGGCTCTTCGCAGTTTGGAGCCATAATATTGACTCTCTTTTTTGTAATGAATATTTTACGACATAGTCAGTTTCCAAAGTTTAGCTGGGCGGACATTTTGTGAGAAAACTATGAGACTTTAAATTATAGTTTTTTTCGGGTGAAATACTCCGTAAGTATTATTCTATGGCGCTTCGCAGTTTGGAGCCATAATATTCACTCACTTTTTTATAGTGAATATTTTCCTGACCGGATTCAAGTGCAAAAAATTATTTATCTTAAAACACCGCAAAATTTCGTCATTTCGTACTCGTGCGTAGTCTCTAGGCAGCTGCACTCTCGCCCTCTGCGCTCTCTTACCAACTGTGAAAGTTTTTGTCGAGATTTTTGGCAAAATCGTACACGAAGACACAAATTGCGAAAAATTTATGGGGGTCTCGATGTATGGCAAAAATTGCCGGATTTTGCTTCCAAGTATGGCTTTAATTACCGTAGATTGGCACTACACGAGAACATCTACAGTCTACAGGCCGCCAAAAAATGGTCCCGCGGCGGTAGCCACAGGACTATTTTTTTCGAGCGTGCATAAACTGTGCATTTTCGCCTCCTCTAGTATTATCAATGGTGCATTTTCTAACTTTCAAAGGTGTGTGCAAAATCGTACACGAGATGCACATTTGATACTTGGAACACACAAAGCCGATAGTACCAAGTTCCTACTAGTCTAGTACCAAATTAGCCTCGGTCATAAACTACCTCCAGCACCGTCTAAAATTGGCACTAGACCGATCCTAAACTGGGACTAAATCGGTCTATTTTTGTACGCAACGCGGCACGCAGTTCCCAAACTACGGTAGTTTCGCTGCGGAATAAAACAATGCATATCTGATCCCCCCCCCCCGGTTACACGGTACTGTAGACAGTACACCATAAAAATAAGTCAAGTAATAACATTTTATTAAAAATAAACTATCAAAAATGCAACTAATACGGTAAGGTTGGTAAGGACAAACTATTCACAGCAGTACGAACTAAAGTAACAAAACTAAACGAATAAATAAACACAACATATATAATTATTCACTTATAGAGACACGGTGAACGGTGCTGTGAACGGAACAGCTAGCAAGAACTACTACGTTTGCTAAACTAACTAAACAATTATGGACTTAAAGACAAAACAACAAAATCAGTAAGGGACCCACGCAAAAGAGTTCAATTAGTATAATTAGCACTGATAAGTTGTAAAGTGTTTCCAATAAAGTTAGTAAAGCTTGCTATACATAATAATAAAAATATTGTACAACATATGTTGCAATTGAATTGAAAGTGCTCACTGCACAAAAATAACCTAACTAGACTTCAAACTTCAAACTGATCGTGAAGTAACCATTCTTGGTTTTCAGAGATTTTTTTCACTGCGGGTGCCCGATTGCATCGATCTGGAATTAAAAAGACATTATAATGCGGGATAGGCATAACAAGCTAACACAAGACACTCATTATAATGCCGGGATAGGCTAACAAGCTAAACAAGACCACACTAATAAAGCAAGTGGGACAAGCATAATTCATAGTAAATAACAACAACGTCCGAACTAGAACAAAAATAAGAAAAGCAAACAAGTCTCAAGCCGAGAAAGAAAACCTGAATAAATAAGGAAGCTGACAGCCAAGTTCAGTTCTGTATATAAAGACTAGAAAAAATAGTGAAACACTTACAATAATTGACAGTGCCAGATAAGCACGTCTGAACATAATGAGAAGTGTTCAGGGACATCCAGGCCAGGGGTCATGCGACTGTTGCGAGTTCGGAGTGCGACTGAAAGCAAAGGCATTTACGACACATGAGGCATGTAGGGAAAAAATTTGAAAAGGTGATTCACTTAAAGTAATTGAGGTCCACAAAACTTACCAAAGTTGTGAGGAACTCCGGGATGGTCCACGTAGTCGGGCGGGCGGTTGGGCGGTTCAACAACGTATCCGACGGCACACTTCCTTCCATTCTACCTTAGAATATCCGTATTACTGATGCCGTCCAAGTACAGAAGGAAGAACGGAGCTGAAAGGCATGGTATTGAGAGGGAATGCTAAGGAGTAGAAATATGCTAAAAATTTAATGAATCTACTCGCAAAACGAAGCTCCCAATGCGGAGACCACTTCACGTACAAAGCACACTGGAAAGATAAACAAAGTTACGATTCATAGCACACTGCGAATATCATACACAAAAAAAAGCGATCGCGATCCTTTAATTCAAGGTTAATTACAAATTACAACAAAAACTTTAAATAATAAAACAACAAACCTATTTGCCGACGTTGTATGTTGTTGTTGTGTTAACATCCAGATTGCAGCGTTATCTCATTCGGTATCTCAGCGTTATCTCATTCGGTATTTACCGAAGTAAACGCAACAATAGAGTCTGAAAGTATGAAATGAAATAAATTGCTCAATAAGTCAACCTTAGAATTCAGCTATACTCTTCAAGTGATTAAACATGTAACGTGAAGGAGACATTTAAAAACCCACGACAAGCTATCGGCTTGCAGAACCCTCCGATTCAAATTTATATGAACACTGCGTACGTGCACTAAACCACCACCTAAACAGACAAACAAATGTTGTTGGAGCAAAGCAACGAAAGGTCAAAGGTAGGGCGGTGCCCCAGCAGTCACCATTACACTCGGTAGAATTCATTTATGAAATCTAGTAAGAATAAGTTAATACAAAGCAAAACTAACCATATGGATGGTCGAGTAATCCACATTGCATAAGTGGTCGGGCCCAGTTAACTAAACCACCTTTGTTAATGAAGGTTTCTGCACGCAAATAGAGAGCCGGAAAGTCGGCAAACATACCTGAAAAATATCGGGAACGTACCAACTACGCCGCTATAGTCCAACAAAAGACGAAAAGTGCACTATCGGAACGATGATAGAAAAGCTGACCAGCTCGGTAAGGCCCATAGAGAAGAATCACCAGCAACTGATAAATCACTTTATTCACATGCATACAATCAAATCATACAACACCAATCAAATATACATAGAATTAAGTTCGTAAATAAAACAAGCAAAAAAAGTGAGAAGTGCAAGTGATTTTGGGAAAATACGCGCCGCAGCATGTCGCGATAAGCGCAAGACGGTCCAAAATTGGTTTAAACTAGGTCTAAACTAATTTCGTACCGGTTTTAGACCTCCGGTGCCATCCCGGGGCCTTCGAAAGGGGAAACCGTCCGTTTTAGGCACTAAACCGGTCTTTTTCCGGTCTATTTCCCTGATTTTAGGGAAGACCGGTACTAAATCGGTCTATCCGTTTCCCATGAAGCAAAATGCGCTGTTTTTGCCATACATCGAGACCCCATTAGGTGACAAATGTTTGCAACCGTACGTGAAGATACAAATTACGAAGAAATCTTCAAAGAAATCTTGCGATGAAAAGATTCTTTTATGGTTTTCGTGCTTTTTGCTTGTATGAACGAACAATAGTAATCAGACTTTCCATGTTATAGGTTCACAAAACTTTTCCCTCAAAGCTGCGAAACACCAATCTCTTTGAGCCAAACAGGCAAGATTATTAATAAACAGTGACAGGAGTCCAATGTTGAGAAAAAGATATATATTTCGTGTTGACCCACTTATACTTTTCTGTGTAACGAAATAGTCCCATTCTCTTGCGGAAGCTTACTGTGACGCGAATGCCAGTTTCCATGAGGCGAATTTCATTTCAAAAGTGCCATGGCCATGACCACTTCTCTCGTAATATATGAACCTTGTGGGTAACGGTATTGTGTAGTTCAAGAGTGTGATGCCTCCAAAATTTGATTTTGCCGACCCAACTCTGATCCCACAACAAGACTCGGGGCGTACACTGGAAACGTGGGAATTATGGGGTTTGCAAGTATGCCAAAAACCGCGAGTTTTCCTTGCAAGTACCAATTCGCAAAATCGTGTGCTTTTTACACGCTTTTACCGTAATTTTGACACATCCGCGCTATAGAAAATCCGCCATCAAAGACATTTTTTGTTGAACAATTGGTCCCGTGGCGATCGGTCGTAAAAACTGCCTGTAGATATGCTCGTGTAGTGCCAAGATACGGTAAATTTTTCGATACTTGCAAGGAAAATCGGGCATACTTGCAAACCCCATTAGGAACACTAGATAGGAGCTGTGTTTTTTGAGCGATGACGAATAAAAACCGAGAAAATGGATGCACATGCATTTGTTATATTTGTATTACAGGGGTTTCCAAGTATGCTGAAAATTTACCGTATATTGGAATTACATGAGAATATTTTTTTAATTTTTGTTCACAGAATCACACCGATTTTGTGGGATACTTAGAAACCGCATCTACACTGCATTGTCCATATTTGCATGGCAAATTTGTAGCTAATCCATAGGTAAGTATGAGCAACTAAATAAGGGCTTAGTATGTAAAAAGTAAATTTTGAAATTAATTTCCTTCTTGCCGAGCTTTAGTGTTAAATTTAATAAAAAATGTATTCCAAATATGCATAATTTTGCGGTAATATACACAATAAATGTCTGAGCGGTCGAAAGGGCAGCCAACGCGCGCCACTTTAGCTCCACCCAGCCATTAAAAAGTAGCAAACGCGTTGAATTTCCTCAGTTTGATGCCCCGCCCATTTAGTCATTTTTTGGTGAAATCGAAAATTGCGTGGTGGGGTCCCGTCTCCCAACTGTGTCTCATTTTGGTCACGAAATTGTTTCAAATTGCCGATTGTTGTTCCAGTTTTGTGGTGAAAACTGTTAGAGAACTTTAGCTGCTCGTACGCAGTTTGGCCGCTTGGCCAAGCAGCCAATCAATGCTTGCTTAGCGTTTTGAAATATTTCCTCTCTCCTCATTCTAATTATTGTCTCCGACGTTCACCCTTAGGGCATAAGTGTTCACCATTATTGACATTGTAACTGCAGATTGTATTGCTGCAATGAGCGAGTTTGAAGACATCTACGGCCCTGGAGGCGGTGAAACGCTCACTTTCGTGGATACTGGCGATGAAGATCACATGAATGGAGCAACACAGGTTGGAAATGACATTTTATCAATCTTTGTTCCTGATTATTATTTCGAGTATTGGAAGCTCAGAAAGTTGCCGTTCCAGTTTTCCTTTTCCGTAACGGTCTATATAACTGTCTTCAGGGTATATGAATACTTTATTCAGTGTACAAGGTAAGTTATTCTGTAACTGTACATTTTTAGGATTCTACGTACGATTTTGAGCAACGCTTCACCATGCCTACCCAGAATAGTCAGCTGCCGGTTGTAGTGGACAACACAGACTTGGACTTCAAGGAAGAGGAGGACTTCGAAGATGATGGACAAAGAATGCCGCCTCTCCCAGAACATGCTTGCAGGTTCGATGTTTGAAAGTCTATTCGAACTGGCTACGGTATCGCAAAATAAATTATTTCTCTTTCTGTCTTACTCCTCGCGGAGTAAGACAGAAAGAGAAATAATTATGTGGCTATCTTGTTTGGGTAACAGTAACGCGAACGCTAAAGAATATCTTCACCTTTTTTTCTCTCTATATGTATGTACTTAAGACTACTATAACCCGGTTTCCAAATGAGCGAGACTTGCCCTGTTAATAGTTTAGTATAATCCATATTTTACTTTCGTTCTATTTAGTTACTGCGGAATCCACGAGCCATCTTGCGTGGCGATGTGCACTGTTTGCAATAAATGGTTCTGCAACGGACGTGGAAGCACTACCGGATCCCATATTATACATCATATGGTCCGCAGTCAGCACAAAGAGGTGTGACATTTTTAACTATTCATTTATGGGTATTTTGGTTTGTTTGTTTGTTTGTTTGTTGTGTGCACTTTGTACATCACTCAACATTTATTGAACCATCCTAGAATAAAGGAGCTCACTGTTGAGGCGTGAAATCTTTATTATTTCAACTACCATTAAAAAATTCAGATTCGGCTTCATCGCGAATCAGCTCTGAAAGACGAGCAATTGGAATGCTACAGCTGTGGTGCCCGTAATGTGTTTGCCCTCGGTTACATTCCGGCAAAAGCGGACACTGTGGTTGTTCTTCTCTGTAGAACACCTTGTGCCCAACAATCGGCCCACAAGAAGGACCCAAATTGGCAGGTTGGCCGGGATTTTTGTTATATTACTTGTTATGCAATTTACTTGGCATTCAGTCAGCTACGCTATGTATATATCCTTTAGATTTTATGTAGAACTTTGTTTAATCTTGTTTTTCTTATGTTAATTTTCCTTGAAGGGAGAAGATTGGAAGCCACTTGTTCATGAACGAGCTCTTTTAAAGTGGATCGTGAACATTCCTTCACAACCACTGCAGCAGCGAGCTACGCAGATTTCTGCAGCGCAAATCGGAAGGTATGCTTATGCTTTTTGACATCGTTAGTTGTTAGTTCATTTGCTCGTCCTCTAATGTGCGAAACAAGGTGCATAATTTCTTGTTATGAAATTACATGGACCCAATTTTCCACTATATAATAATTAATGTTTTAATAAGCTTATTGTTAATTTGAATATTTATTATACTCATTAAAAAGAGCGCAACGCCGTGAGAGACGATGAAAAGAAAAATCAAAGTAGATGATATAGATACTTGGATATAATTTCCACCAACAGATATAGATTGTAATTCCACAAGAGTTAATTTAAAAAAAACTGTCCAGGCTCGAGGACTTGTGGAAGGAGAAGGCTAATGCCGTCCTAGAGGACCTGGAGAGACCAGGGATGGACGAGGAACCTACTCCTGTACAACTAAGGTATTTATTCATTTATTGTTATTTTAATTGTTCTTGATTACTTATTACGTTCTATTCAAGTATGTAGATTTGCTTTAACTTCTGGTTTGTTTATACTACTCTCTGCGTTATATTTGTGATTATTTTATGTGTTTTATTGCTGTTCTGATTGCTTTTCCTTTTTTTATTAGTTTGACTATGACTTACAGATACGAGGATGCTCACTACTACCGTCGCGTCTTTAGTCCGTTAATTTCGGTACGTTATTTTGGCATTTTATTATTGACTTATTAGTTAGACCGGTACATATTTTAAGCTGTTAGGGCGCGTTCGGGATTGATTTTCCGAAAGGAAACTCAGCCAAATCCTCGTTCGGGATGGACATTTTGGAAACGTTCTAATGCTTGGAGAAAACAAAAAATACAGTATGAATTAGCATGGAAAATTTGAAAAATATGCGCGGGAAACGTTTTTCGCAAGCTAATTCATACTGTATTTTTTGTTTTCTCCAAGCATTGGAACGTTTCCAAAAAGTCCATCCCGAACGATGAATTTCCTTTCGGAAAATCAATCCCGAACGCGCCCTAAGCTGTGATTTTCTCTCCCCGCCTTCGGCTCAGAATTTCAGAATAATGCGAGAAGAACAACTGTCAGTTGCTCCCTTTTTTGACACAAACATGGACTAAATTGACTACGCGCATGATGGTTTTTGTCTTGAACTGAAAGGAATATGATATTATTATTAATAATAATAATAATAATTTATTAGGCACACATAAAATTCGTGAGGAAAATATATGCAACGTAAGTTTTGTCGAATAGTAACTTAGTAACATGAAAAACAGTGTTTTAACAAGCAATAAATAATTCTTTCTGTGCAGCTCGAGGCTGAGTTCGACAAGAAGATGAAGGAGTCGCAGACCCAGAGTGTTGGCCATGTGCGTTGGGACGTTGGACTTAATAAGAAGCCGATAGCCTATTTCTGCCTCCCAAAGTTCCAGGAGGGAAGTGAGTATTTTGTTCCTTTTCTTTTTTGGAACCATTTTTGGCTTATATTCCTTATGGGGTTTCCAAGCATGCTTAAAGTTTACCGTATATTGGAACTATACGAGAATATTTTTTGTAATTTTTCATATCAAGGGCGCATTCGAGTTGTGCAAAAATACGTTACAGAAAGACAACGTTTTTTTTTGGCGATATTTTAAAACCCCATAACTGTTTTTTTTTCTGGCTTCCAGAAGCATCGTTTGGGTTCGGGTCGATGACTGTTGTGTTGTATGATTTTTTTATACTATAGTATGTTCCTTCAAAAGGGTTTCCAAGTTTTTAGACATGAAACTGATGAGCGGTGATGAACTGAGACTGAAGCACTCTCAGACGATGAATGGCACCGAGTGGATGGTTGTTGGCCAAGTGATCAAGGTTCCCGACAGTGAGTCTTTTTAATTATTTATTATTTATTTATTTATTTTTGCTCCATGTTTTATGTTATGTGGTAGCATTGTTGTATTTTGTTGTACTATTTTTTAAACAAGTATCCTGATCATGATTTAGGTATTATCTAATTTTGATTTACTGAGTAGGCAATACAATTTTACCTCGGCATATTATCGAGTGAGTTAAATTTTAACTACTGTTATTTTGTTTTATTAATTGTTGTCCTGTATTGTCGACGTAACTCATTCGGCCTCTTGTAGACCACTCTGATGAAATTGGCATGGAAATCAAGGCCGGTGCCCATGAAAAGATGCCCTCTGATCCGAAGATTAACTACACGTGCGAGGTAATTTTTTGAGTTTCATTTTTCTGTATCGGAGCTAGCTCGCGCAGCGAGCTAGCTTTTTTTGGTTCTTTATCGGGGGTCAAACGCACAAAGGGAGGGTATTTAATTAAATCAGTGCCCAACTTATCAACTAAACTAACCAAATACCTTCCAGAACCTCAAACCGGGGGTTTCTTTACATTCTCCAAAAAAATTTATCATAATCGGTCTACATTGAAGAAAACTATTGTAAACTTTCAATGCTGTGCTAAGTTTGTATATGCCTGTATGCTTGCATGATTTCTGGACACGACTTTCTCTGAGGCAACAAAATGCGCCTATTGGTGAAACATGATGTGGCTGTTGGTTATATAGGGTCCTATTCTCATGCGGGACACAACGCGGGCGCGAAAAGACATTGACCGTTCTTTGTGCACACGCTGACTATGATCAGCCCTATGTGGTAATGAATGTTCAAGTGAAATAGAAAATATATGATTAAAGGTTTCCCATTTTCATATGATTTGGTACATATACTAATTGTAATCGTAGTAAATATTAATGATCATACATAAAATTTACTTCCCGTACTCACCTTTTCACTGCATATGTTCCTTTTATTTTGTTGATTTGTTCACCTCGAGAAACTCGAGAATTCGTGAAATGAATTTTGTTTTTGAATATGATCCCTCACGTAGTAGTGTCTTATTTTATTACTAAACCACACGGCTAACTCCGCCTGAGGCGACTTTCCAATACTGCACAAGCGATACTTCAAATTCAAAGCCTCACAAAAAGGGGCATACTTATATGAAACGTCGGAAACGTATTGCCTATATTATTAAGGTACGGAGAGACTTATTTTGAAGCTGCGAAAAGGTACCACCTTGCGCCAAATCCTTGAAACGTATAACGTAGTATTGATTTCGTTTCCGACATTGTGACAAAAAAAAATAGGAATACGTTTATTTAGATGCACCGCGCACGATACGAAAAAAAAATTGTACGTTTCAGGGGTTTGGTTTAAGTTGGTCATGGCTTTGCGCATCTTTTTTTATTACGTAAACCTTGGATCACGTTTGGGGAGCTTCATATAAACTTGCAATCGTATAAGCCGTATAAGAAAGTAACTCTACTGTGAGTTGGAACTCACGTTGCGCAAGTTATATTAGAATCAGTTGTTCCGCTTCGGGTATAATGGAGTGCCGCAGCTCAAATAAGAATATTCTCATGTAAAAGAACGATGCGTGTTTTCAATCGTAAAGAGTTTCAACTACGTCACAGACGTTTGATAAGTATTCCCTATTTCCATGGTTTCCCTATTATGTAAAACTGTGCTGTGGAGTTTCCTCAATCTTACATGACATTGGATTGGGAAATTAACGCGTGGACTGGGTAGTGGGTGAACCCATCTAGTGCAGGTGCACAGTTTTTTTTGTAGGCCAGCCCAAATCGTGACCTCTTCATGACCAGCTTTTGACCAAATCCTTATCAAAAACAGTTTTCAACTGGTCATCAAACGGTCGCGAACCAGCCACCACTGTCACCAGTCACCAGTCACTAGATGATTAGCGTACATGCGATTGCCCCTAGGAACAAATAAGAAAAAGCCTTGATTGGAAGGCAATATCGGATTCCTACTTCCTACTTCGTGCACTGCTCCTTGAGATTCTTCAGTTTTGACATATACATACCATGGAAAACCAAAAACCCCGATATAGCCCCGATCACAAGTCCCTCAAAAAATCGGGCCGTGATCGGGGCCATACCGGGGTTTCCTGGAAAATAATCGGGGTCATATCGGGGTTTTTGGAAATGATCGGGGTCATATCGGGGTTTTTTGGAAATGATCGGGGTCATATCGGGGTTTTTTTTCGACAAAATAATCGGGGGCCATATCGGGGTTTTTTGAAATAATCGGGGTCATATTGGGAACTGTTCCCGATATGGCCCCGATTATTCGTGATCGGGGCCATATTCGGGGTTTTTTGGAAGAATCGGGGCCATATCGGGGTTTTTTTTCCAAAATAATCGGGGCCATATCGGGGTTTCCACTTTCCTGTGACGCTACTGGTGTTTAGTTTCAACTCCTTCAAAACCCAGATTTTTTGGTTCTGGTGTGACGGTGACGCTGAGGTTTTTCACTTGCTAACAAATTTCTTCCAATTTTGCATAGCATATTGTTCAAAGGGTTCTTGTGGGCATATTTTTGGTCATATTCATATTGTAGTTTCTCGCCGTATGCTGAAATTGAAACGGCCATTTAGGTATTTTGTAGGACATCACGTATAGACTAGTAGATGTGTTTCATTTTTGGGTTTCATACAGTTTTGGAACTATTGTGTCAGCCTAGTACTAAAGGAGGCCTTGGCTTGAATATGGTCTAGTTATCTTCTTATAAAGTTGCTATTTCGGATATTTAGAAAAAATATCTGCAAAAAGAGACCAATTTTTATATCGTGAAAAAGAGTTTAAAGTGGGTGTTTTTGGTTCTTTTTTTTTATAAACGGCAAAAAGTGAACAATTCATTACAGTAGAGGCTCGCGGCACTTATTCTTATTCTGTGCAAATTTATTTCTAAAATTCAGAATCGACGAAAGTAACCAGATTCCCTTTGAAACCCCAAAGAAACTTTACTATTTTACTGATTTTAAGTAAAATATAACGCAATTCAAAGCAGAACCAAAAAATTGCTTTCTTTGGAAGATATCGCTCATTTTAAAAACGAAATACCAGCCGGTTTTTCGAAACGCATTTCAAGTATCTGCATTCTTATGCAGTTTATGCTAAGTTGGGGTCTATTGGGGTCTATTTTTTATTCTAATTTATGCTCATTTGCATATGAAGTATAAGAACGCAGGGGTACGTTTCAAAAACCGACCGGTATTTCGCTTAAAAAAGATAACAAACTGCTATAGACATCCGGTGCCACAACCGTAGTATGTTGTGTAGAATCGACGGCGAACTAGTTTACAACGGTTAGAAAGCAAAAAAAAAATCAAATCAAATCAATGTTCGTGTGAATAAAGAATGAGCTTTTCTAATTGTGCACTTATATGTGGGCAGCGCACAAGCTTCTGTGCTGGCAATTTTTTGGTTCTGCTTTGAATTGCGTTATTTTACTTAAAATCAGTAAAATAGTAAAGTTTCTTTGGGGTTTCAAAGGGAATCTGGTTACTTTCGTCGATTCTGAATTTTAGAAATAAATTTGCACAGAATAAGAATAAGTGCCGCGAGCCTCTACTGTAATGAATTGTTCACTTTTTGCCGTTTATAAAAAAGAACCAAAAACACCCACTTTAAACTCTTTTTCACGATATAAAAATGTATTCTCTGTTTCTTTTTTGTGTTTTTTTTTCGTAGTATATTCTGGAAAATAAGTGCTTGTTGGATCAACTTAATGGGCTTGTGCTTGTTGCTTAACTGCCTTGCAAAGCTCACGGGAGGAAATCCTATCTCTCAAATGATCGTGATCTACCTAGGGGATAGAAATTGCCGCAACTCCCTTTAAGGGAACTTGACGAATTATCCGTATTCCTCCTCACTTTCTAACATGACTTAGGTTGTGTGGAATGGCACCTCCTTTTCTCGCATGAACGAAGCACTCCGTACTCTGGAGAACGACGAGCGTTGCGTGTCACAGTACATTTACCACAAGCTGATGGGACACGATGTGGATGAGATTCTTTTCAAGGTAAGTATTATTTTTGTTTTTGTTGAAGTGAAACGGAACGATTGGGCATTAGGCTGAGTATTTAAGGTTTTGGTGCAGAGTACTTATTTTTGTTGTTGATCAATTATTATTTTTTTGCGCTGGTTGTTCGTTTGAAGTTTATGTATGTATGATGTTTGAGTTGTGAAAAATTAAAACAGTGTTTGTACTATCGCTACTTAAATATATTAAATATTTATTAACACATAAAATGTGTGCATCAATATGATGAAAGGTTGACAAGCATCAATTGAATGGCCATGGTTTTAATTATCTTGAGCAAATTTACGTGAGTATTCGTACATTACCTCAAAAAAATCACAGCGAAGATAACAACAATAATTGCAACACATTGGGCATTCCTACAAATAGTACTAAGTACAACATAAGCTCAAAAACTAGCATCCTTGATATACCTCCGCCCGCAGTAACCCGAATGCGCTATGTACGAATACTCCTATACCGCACATGGTATTTTCGTGGATAATCCACGAGATAATTAAGGACTAGACCAAACAATTACAATACACATATGTCGAACAACGGATTCCAATTGAAATTTTGTAGTCAAATACCGCATAATGTTTCAACTGCCGCGTAATACAAAGAAAAATGTGAATATAACAGACAATATTCCGCTTTACAGAAGAACAGAAGCATCGTTTAAACAGATGAGATCAATAATTTGCACAATATACAACAATCCATTATACATATATACTTAGTATTTAGTATTAGTTTTCTTTTCTTCTTTAGGCTGTAAATCCTGTAAGGTCTACTCGAGTTAGTGAAGTATCTGAACGAAATTTATTATTGAGCTGGTCTTTTTGGATTATAGGAATACTCCTTATAATCGATAGTTATATCATTTTCATCAATACTATTATGAATGAGATTCATATCTGAATTTCTTAGTAGCCTTTTGAATGCTTTCGAAGAATTGGACATGAGTAAATTTTGAGGCAATTTATTCAGCCAACGAGTTGTGCGCATAAAATAACTGTGATAATATGGATTCTTTTTTGCAAAAGGAACATGAAATTCAAATGATGATAAACGCCCGCGTGTTGGTTTCAATACATAATATCTACTAAAGGAAGTTGAGAGTTCGCCTTTCAAAAGTTTGAATGCAAATATCAGGTCTTGTTGGATTCTACGTTGTTGCAATGAAACGAGGCCAAACTTACGTAATCGCTCAGAATAAGATGGAACAGGGGTACCAATTGGTTGGCATTTTTGGAAAATCATTCGAGTGATTCTCGACTGTACTTTTTCAACCCGTATTTTATCTCGCTTTAGATAGGGATTCCAAACAACGCTCGCAAATTCTAGCAATGGGCGCACCCAAGTCTTATAACATTTCAACAAGATGACTGCGTTTCTTTGTTTTACACTTTTGAAGATAGAAAACCAAGCCCCCATACTCCGCGTACAGATACTATTTATATGATCAACATAATGCCAATTATCTTGAACTTGGATACCCAGGTCTCTGATTGAAGAAACAGCGCGTAATGAAACCCCATTAACCTTGTAAACATTTTTACTATTTTTGTGTCCGAGGTAAAGAACCTTGCACTTTTCTTCGGATAGAGATATTTGCCAATTAGTACAATACTTAGTAAGAGCATTTAGAGAGGTTTCCAGACATATTGCAGCATTATTTGAATCTTCCGGTTTATAACTACAAAACAGTTTACAATCATCTGCGAAACAACGAATATTGATATGATATTATGAGAGGTTTTTACGGCGTGTGGGAGATCACAAATATAAAGAAGAAATAGAATTGGACCAAGAATAGAACCTTGAGGAACGCCAGAGATAGCGTCAAATTCAACAGATAAAATATCATCGACCTTTACACAAAAGGTTCGGTCTGCAAGAAAATCCTGTAGCCAATTAACCAACTGATCGGGAAAGCCCAATTTTCTTAGTTTATAAACTAATTTTGTATGAACTACCCTATCGAATGCTTTTGCAATATCTAAGTAAACAACATCAATAGATTCCCCCTTTTCATATGATAGCATCCATTGCTTTTGAATATCAAGCATTTGTAGGTCAACAGATTTACCCTTTGTGAAACCATATTGCTCATCTGGAAGGCAATTTAGCTTATCAATAAACTTATACAATTGGGATTTTACTATCATGTCCAAGCATTTACATACAGCACTATTAATCGAAATAGGCCTATAATGCACAGGATAAACAGGTTTATTAATTTTGGGAACTGGAGTTACAATCGATTTTCTCCAAGAATTGGGCATTTTACCAGTTTCCAAAGAAATGTTAAATATAAATGAAAGAGGCTCAGCTAGTTCATGCTTGCAATATTTTAGAAAGAACTGTGGAATACCGTCATGAACTACTTTATCAATGTCAATGAACTACTTTAGGTTGCGCAACCAAAACGCCTCTCCGCGCCCGGTTTGCCAGAGTTGAACCACAGTCAGTCTCTCGCAGTGAAGACCGTTTTGACGAGGCCATTGTCGTTGATTCAAGGTCCACCTGGAACTGGAAAGGTCTGAGGAATTTGATTTTTCTTGTTTGGTTTTTCAACATATGACAATGACATGTTCTAAATTTTGCGTATGATCCTTGTACATGTATGTTCTGTGTGCCACGATTCACTGATCATGGCAGACCATTCATTTCCCGGGAATACCACTATACCAGAAATTTCTTACCTTCTTTTTCATTACAGACAGTTACCTCGGCCACCATTGTGTATCACCTTGTACGCCAGACGAATGGACAAGTATTGGTGTGTTCCCCATCCAATATTGCTGTTGATCACCTGGCCGAACAGATTCACAAGACAGGACTGAAGGTTTGAAATTTTGAGATGCGGACCTAATTTATTCCCTGTGTCCTCTCACGAAATCTTACTTGTTTCGGCAGTTTCCGAATTTCCGACCGAGCCGACTTATTCACTTACATTTTTATCGAGAAATGGAGTCTGGTATTTTTTCCATTACTTCTTCTAATTCGCCGGATATTTTCAGGTGATACGCATGTGTGCGCGCACCCGTGAAAACCTGGACAGTACTGTTGAGTTCCTCACACTGCACAATCAACTCACGTCACTGAGGAGTGCAGCCGGAGCGGAACTACGCAAGTTGCTGCAACTTAAGGTGAGCGGCATATTTACTTGTTTAACCAATTTTCCGTTTGCCTATGTTTTTATAGTCGATGAGACTTATTAACAGCAAATCGCAACAATTTAAGTTACATCACCATTTCGCAAGTACATATCACCAAATAAAACACCGTGTTCTACATATCAGACTTTTTACTTTTGTTGGTTTTAGGAAGAAATTGGAGAGCTGTCCGCTGAAGATCAGTCCCGATATCGTCGATTGAAAGAAGTGACCGAAGAAGAGCTACTGCGCGCGGCCGACGTGATCTGTTGCACGTGCTCCACAGCAGCTGACCGCCGACTTCAGAATATGAAGATTAAGTATGTCGTTTGTTTCTTGTTATTGTTATTGTTTTACTATAATTCCACATTCCACCATTTCTCAATTGGTGGGTAAGACTTGGTTGTAACGATTTTATGTCATTTGTTCTTGTTATTGTCGTACTTTAGTGCTTCCATCTCTTAAGTACTGGGTGAGACTCTGTTGTAACGATGATGGAGTTTTCGCCGCCTGAGCCTGATTAGCTGCGGTCACGGTCATGGCGCATTTAAATGTGCACTTGCTCAACAAGTTTCCTAAACCTTGGCACTTTACAACCTACAATGCGATGTGCTATATTTTTCTAGTGTGTTTTGTTTGTAGGTGTGTGTTGGTCGACGAGTCGACTCAGGCCACTGAACCCGAAGTTCTGGTTTCTATTGTGAGGGGAGTCCGCCAGCTGATCCTTGTCGGAGACCATTGCCAACTGGGTCCTGTCATATTGTGCAAGAAGGTGTGGTTTATAATTATTAATTATAATTTTTCTTTTTTTGTTGAGATTTTTGAACCTTACGACATTTTATGTGCACATAAAAAATATTTTATGTTCCAGTTCGGAGTTGTTTTGAGGTGCATATATACCGTATTTTGTGAACTTTGGAAGAATGTGGTTGAAAATAATATGTTGTTTAAGTAACTGATATTGTAATAAACTTTTTGCAGGCTGCCAAGGCCGGATTATCACAGTCATTGTTCGAGCGTCTTGTCCTGCTTCAAAACCGTCCCATTAGATTGCAGGTACACTTTTTGTATTCTTTTATAAAACGAAGAATAGTAAAGTTTGTTGTGCCACTGGGAAAATAGGCAGTGGTTGTGGTGTTTTTAGTATTGCACGTTACAAGTACTATATCGTCCTTATGAAAGAGGTTTTTCGATTTCAGGTTCAATATCGTATGCACCCAGCTTTGTCGGCTTTCCCCAGCAACGTTTTCTACGAGGGATCACTACAAAATGGTGTAACAGAAAGTGGGTTTGTCCGTTTTTTTTCGGGTTTTCGATCATTTATGAACTCTTTATTTGTGTAAAAAAAAATCGTGGAAAGTAAATTAAATGGAAAAGATACCCAGTGTGTACGTTTGTGACCAAATGTAGATACTTTCATTGCTACTGAACAAGTTATTCAAGCAATAC